>JAUMHQ010000019.1:5722284-5732712 GCA_032361165.1 Enteromius paludinosus | reverse complement strand
CATACAGTCTGTACAGTAGAAACACCATTACACCTATGGAGAGACCCCATAAACCACAAAAACCAACATGTGTGTGTGTGTGTGTGTGTGTGTGTGTGTATACCAGAAGCGAAACACTCCTGCACTGTCACTCTGTGGTTGTTGTGTTGGTATCTTCACTCACATGTTCTGGAGCGTCTCGGGGGTCAGATGTGAATCTGTGTTTCTGTGAGTGAAGTGATGACTGAACTTTTTCCCACACAGCTGTGACTTCAGGAAACTGGAGCCAGATTGGAGAGAGCGTCTGAGTCAGACGAGATCCAGAGAAAAACAAGACAGTCAGAGAGATGTCTCACTACAGATGGAGTCATGTTCTCCATCGACTGACGTCAGAAACCAGGAGGAACACCAGAGATGCTCACAGATCAATGTTTATCATCAAATGAACATTTAAATATAGTATATAATATTTTACAGTAGCTGTCAAAAGTTTGAAACAATTATGATCTTGGAAGTTGTTTTTCTCTTCTGCTCACCGAGGCAGCGTTTATTTGATTTATGTATCTTTTGAGGGATTTACATTAATGAAACCCTCCATCCATAAACACGTCTGTCTGTAGATGATTGTTCTCACATATATGTGGCAAATTTAGGTCCATGATATTATGTAGGCTAATAGATGAATCATTCTGTCTGCAAGACACAAAATAATTTGTTCCCTATGATTTCTTGTTTTTAGTGGCCAAAGTGAATATTTCACTGCGAAACGTAAAGTGGGTTGCTAGAAGATGTGTCCATTTCAGGCAGTTATAATAATCACACGCATTTGGTGGAAAATGAAAAACATCTTTAAAAAAAAACAGTAAAGGATAAACTGCATCGCTCTGAATCTCTGTTCATTGGCAATGGAATGAAAAATATTTTCACATTTATGTTGCCAAAATGTTATGTTGTACTGTTGCTAGTAAAGCAGTGCAAAGAAAGATTATGACAAAACTAGAAAGAAAAAAAATATTAAATTAACATTAAAAAATAAAATGAAGTGGCAAGTCTACCTTTCTGTGTTTCTCTCTCTCTCTCACACACACACACACACACACACACAGGCCTGTCACTCTTCCCAGGTACGAATATAAATTTCACTCAAGCTTCCTAAAATATTTAGTTCAACAACCACCTTTCCATATACAAAAGCTGTTATTGAGACTCCTAAAATATGATCTGTTGTAAACCTGTCTGACCAGTCAGAGACTAGTGTGTGTGTGTGTGTGTGTGTGTAACTCTATAGGGCCGCTGACAGTCAGCAGATTATTACTGGATCACAGTAATTAATCCTCTTACCACATCTAACATCAGTCTTATTACTCACATTAAATCCGTTTAAAAACTGATGTTACAGTGGTACAGAACCTGAAGGAGAACACCAGTCGTTAATCTCTCATACTGGCCTTGCAATAAGTTGCTAAGATAACAATACAAAACTCAAACAAGCATGAAAAACGGCACTTGATTATACTGGGTGATTAAAACATGACTTATGCACACACACACACACACTGTCAGACTCAACACGACAACCTTCACTGGTCAGAGCAGGAGGAGCTGGACAGCTGAAGGACTCGTCCATCATGACGAGGGTCAGTCTGGAGCCACACACACACACACACACACTTCACTGTTGCTATTTGCCAGGGTTAGGAGTCTTGTTTTATTTCCAACAAAAATATCTTGCAAACACACCAAAGCATAATTAGGATCTCAGAACTTGTAAGTAGGAACTTCCCAGGAGAACCTGAAGACATTTATGATCTTCAGCAGGACTGATTATTACAGGGCACACACACACACACACACACACACATCACTCCACACATCTAGAGGCGGGGAACTCCTGACACACACACACACAGTTGCTGACGTGTGTTTGATCTGCTGTGGATGTGTCGCCTCAGGCTCACGCTCCAGATGTTGCTCCATCATTTGATGTGAGATGTTTGAATGTTTCACATTCTCCGTCTCTGACTGCTGCTCTTCTCAATACGTGCTCATTAATGCTGTTCCTGGCACTGAGACGCTGGAGATCTGTTTCAGAGCACACACAGAGGCCACACACACATTTACACACACACACACACGCACACACACACATATATATATATAAATAAACCTTTTTAAATAAAATATAAATATTTAAATTATGATGAAATATATATACAATTCATATATTTTTGTTACAATATTAATATATTCAATAAATACATAATTAAATATAGTGTTAATATATGAGGTATCATTTTAAAAACTATACAAAATAAAATAATTGCAAAATACAGTGTCATGACTAAATAATAATAATAATAATAATAAAAGATTTCTCAATGTTAATGTTTAATTAATGTCCATTAATCAGTATTTTTTTAATATATGTAAACATATTATTAAATACTACTATTAATACTACTAACATTATTATTAGTGTATTAATTAAATAAATATAATGATGTAATTCAACAAAAATATTATTTATTAATATATAGTGTAATTTTATTTATTTACAAAAAATATATATAAAAAACATTTTCATGGTCAGTAATTTATTGATGTGTGTATATATATATAAAACATGAAAAAAAAAACATAAAAATTTTATATATATATGAGTGTGTTTATGGCACTATGCAGGCGGTTTTCTGCACAGTACACAATTGTTACCCAAATGATTGAACGCATTTGTCAAAATGCACAATATAAATTCAAAAGACATCACACTGTGATTTTTTCAGACTTACGAAGGCTTTAACACAAAACTAGTTACTCATGTGTTTTGTTTTGCTACTCACTGAATTAAACGTAATGTAATGAAGTCATGTGACAGTAAAACATATCCCCATCCATTAGGGGCCCCTTCAGGACATCTCCATAAGCAGGTTTCGTCAGATTTAGCTAATATAAATTCATCCCACAGTACTGCAGAGAGTTTGTGTAATAATGAGAGCGAATGAAGACGATGATGATGGCTGAGATTCACAAACACAGCTAAAATATGAAGAGAGCGCTGAAGGAGTGTTTGAAACGTCACCTCAGAGGAATGTGTGTTTATTCATCAATCCTCAGAGGAAGAGGAGAAGTGTGAAGTTAAAATAATCAAAACACATTAATAACTTGTAAATGGACTGGAGTTGAGATCATCACCTCACACAAATCAGCTCAGAGCGTGCCAAGAATGAATAAGACCCCCGCAGCGCTCGTCTGTGAGCGTTAATGAGTCTCTGCTGATTAATACACACCCACTCATTACGCTGAGATCTCAGGACTGGTTTCTGCTGGCCTGTTCAGGTCTATGACTGCTCGGCACATCAACAGCTTCTATTCAATGACAGCTCATCTCTGACCACAGCACAAACTTCATCAAGCAACAAAGAAAGGATCCCAGAAGGACTAAATTACTTAGCATGACATTCTCAGTGACCAAAAATACAAAGATGTATTGCAGGAAGCACTGCCACTGTCACAGCCACATACATAAATAATACAAATATTTATTTATTATTAAATATATTATAACATGTTTATTACTACATTAATGACATTTTTAATTTTTTTGTATATAATTAATTACATCTGTGTATTTATAATGGGAAGTTGTCTGTTTTTAATTATAATATTCATATTCATATGCTTTTGTAATTGTAACCAGGGCTGGGTTCCTGAACGATACCTTTTAATGAAATCAGTTTTAACAAAATGGCATTATCTCAAAAAACAATTTTTTCACAGGATATGACGATAGATTTACTCAGATGCTCTTGAAGTAACCCTCGGAGCAGTTCTGGAGATGTTCTTCATGTAGCCTACGGTACTTATGTCCTCATTTAGTGAGACGCAAATGTTAATATCAGCGGAAGCATCACGCGCAGGTCAGTATGCTAGTAAACAAAACTATACATTAACACAGAGACTCACAGAATTCAGCTGTTTATGCTTAAATACTGACAAATACTACTGAAAGAGGGAGTGTGCTCACTTGTGTGTGAAGTGCTGGCACGTCTCCTGGATTTGCTCCAGAGGAAATCGTTTTTCCAAAAACCTTGGAATTACTATATATTGTACTTTCAACTGAATTGCCTAGCAACATTCATGATGGCTGTCGTTGTGCATTAAATATTGCTATTCAATGAATAATATTTTATATAAATAATAGCCTAGTACTATTTAGTGTAAGAAAACGGTGTGTGTGTGTGTATATATATAATGTCTGCATGTGGTTTTAGGATGATTTAGTCTCCGTTTCGAATTGACCAAAAAACACTTTTAATATCAGGTGGAAACAGGCGTATCTAGGGTGTTGCTATGTGGTTGCTAGGGTGATCTGATCACTATGCACACTAGCGGCGGATCCGTTCACCTTCAAATGACTCTGAATGAATCTTCTGCTCCATCCTCAGAGTTTAAAAGTTGAATGTGGATGTTGTGCAACTCTCTGTGGATAATAAATCGCGTGCATGACAGCTGATAAAAGTTGCTGCGCTGTAATTCACGCTGACAGCTGGACTCCTCCCGTTCATTCGTCTGCTCGCTCGTTCTGTCGCTCGGTCAGGAACGCGTTTGGCCATCAGCGCTTCTGTACGAGAGATTCTGCGTTGCAAGGCCAAACACGCCAACAACACGCAAACACAACACACACACACACACACACACACACCAGTCTGCCAGCTGCTGCTCGTGTGTGTGTGTGTGTGTGTGTTTAAACTCTGGATCACACACACTGAAAGTACATCAGTCCCACCCAGAGTGATGACAGCTTTTACCTGAAGCAAGGTAACACGCTCACTAAAACATCCTGTAGAGAGGAAGAGAAGACGCAAACAAAACATACACACACACACACACACACACACACACACACACACACACACACACAATCGAGCAAAAGATTACTAATGCACTATATTCAAAGAAATAAAATAACACTTGTTTGTTAAAATGTTTTTAAACCATATTCAATTAATTAAGTTGCTTAAACAATTAGAAACAAAATCATGAATCATGAATGCAATGCAATGGATCTTAATACAAAAGACCGAAAACCAATCACAAAGAGTGACGTTATTTTTTCAGTTAAAAACATCAGATGCAGTGGGATTGGGCAAAACACGGTAAAGTCTCGAGACATGCGTTTTAAAAGTCAAACTTACATTACTTTTACACGTCTTTCTAAACATGCTCGAGTGCAGCTGATAGACGTCCCTCCAGAAAATGCAATAAATATGCATTCTGTTTAAATGACTTTTCAGTTTTGATGTACTGTAAACCATTTCTTTCCCGCATTGATCTTCTCTTTTTCTGCAACATTTTGAACGAACAACGGAGCAGCACTAAATCCAGTGGCCTGGAACATTCATTCATTATTGTGAACGATTCAGTTCCGTTCCGAGGCATTATTCTAACAGACAAAATGCTCAATTAAATCTTCACTCGATGTTATTTTCCTGAAAGAGACGGAGGGAAGATCTGCTGAAGGTTTACGGACACAAGCTAAAATACCACAAAACTCTACACCATTAAAACTCAGTGAAGATTAAAGAAGACAAGCAATAATATTTCTGGCAAACTCTGTGACATCAGGTCAAAAGCAGAGCCAAATAATCATGAGCTGATGTGAGGAACGTCCTGCAATCATCTGGGATCTGGACAACAAACACACATTCAGAGCCAGAGCTCAGAGTCAGGAGAGAAGATGAGTCACAATCAGATTACTTCTTAAACCAGCCTATAAAGCTTTACTTTTTAATTTACAAGGAAACATCTGAGTTACTAGTTACACCAGCGACTGACAGCTCTTATGTTGCCATGTTGAGAGAAATCAGAAGTAGCCTAAATTTATAGACATAAACACAAAAACACCTACAAATGACAAAAACTAAAAATGTAACTAAATTTAAATCAGAAAATATGAAGTAAATTTAATTCAAACGGTTAGTACAAATTATAATAATATCTCAATTATGCTAAAACACCACTGTTTCTTCCGCAATCGTTCCAGTTAGAACATCTAAACATTCAAGATGCATTTAGGGGAGTTTTATGCTTAAAATAATAATAAAAAAAAAAGCTTCAGAAAGGTCAGAAAAATAGACTTAAATCAAAAGGAAATCAAGATTATTTCACTGACCTCACCGGCAGATACATTTTTATTGTTTTTAACATTAAATCAATCCATTGTGATAAATAAATGAACAATTTAAAATGTAAACGAATTTAGATATCTTATTGAGAAAATATTTGCTTTGTCCAGTTTGCAGCTCCTTAGAAACCACATAGCAACACCCCGGCAACCGCTCATCAGACGGGTTTGCGCAGACAGACTGCAGTCAGAAGTGTTTTTTGGCTGTAGTTAGTTGTCGTGAGAGAAGACCTGCGGATGTCGGTAACGCAGCTGATGGTGTGACTGATTGACTGCTTTGTGAGGGTTTGAACTCAACTCGACCTCCAGGGTCTGAACGAGACCGAACACGCCTGACAAAAGCACAACATAAAAACACACATTCCTCCTGCTCTGCTGGAGAAGATCCACGTGTCTACAGCGGACCAGCAGCATCCATATACTCTTACAGGTTCATAGTTTCAATTACACTGTTTATGCAAACATATATATATACATATATATATATAACATGTAATGTCTTTTTTTTTTTTTTTAAGTATATGTATATGAAATTAAATTAAATAAAAAAATGCGATTGAAAATTAAGTTAACAAAAATATTTTTCTATTTAAAATTTTAGTTGTAAGTAGATGAAAGCTAATAATGAATTAAATCATAAAAAAATTTAAAACAACAACAACAAAAAACAATCACAAATAAGCATTTACTAAAAAAGGTAAAATTTTAATAAAATAATGGCAAATGTAATTTTTTTTTTATCTTCATTTCATGTAAATATATTAACTAACATCAGGCAATCATGTAAAATCACACAATCCTAAATGAAGATACATTATATGAGTTTATGCAAACATAATTAACATCTGAAATAAATTTCCATCTCTAGTAAATATTTTTAGATTTAAGAAAGTTTCAATATTTCTGCTAAAAAGGGACAAATATTGGGGTTTTGCAAAAAACACATTTTGGGAGGAGCGACACGATAATCATACACACTTGGCATCGCATTATCTAATTAATTATCCTCTCTCATCGGCCAATCAAACCCCTTCTCCCACTATAAATAAACCCGATTTCCCTTCTGTATCTGGTCTTTTGTGAATTGTCCACAAAGATCAGTATGTCCAGCTCAGAGTCTAATTACCTCCACGAGCATCCAGCTCCTCGCCGTCCCATTTACAGCAAAAGACCCGCTGTTGCTCAGCACAAGCTCCAAAGAGAGCCCGCTGCCCGTCATGCTGCTAGCCAGCTAGCTCCTGTAGCCCAGCCTGAGGCCTCACCAGAGCCCACCTCTTAACCGTGAGCCAACGTGAGCTCAATAGTGCCCGCGGCTCCCTGTTCCTCCTCAAGCCAGCTAGCTCCGGATGCCTCTTTCGAAGCCTCTTCCGAGCCAGCCTCTCGCCGCTCCACTGCTAGCCAGCTAGCTTCACTAGCCTCCCCCGAGGCCTCTCCGGAACCAGCTGCTCGCCGCTACTCCACAGGCCAGCCAGCCGCTACTAGAGGCCGCAAACCTACAGGGATTCCTGGCTTGGCCTCTAGCTGACTTAGATCCCGCTCTCCACCGCCCACAAGATCTTCCCATCCCTCACCCACATCTTCATATGCTTCAGCTAGATCTTCGACCAGAAAATGGACCATTCTAACACTCCGCCATACCCTTCTTTCCGCCGGGATTTACTTTCCCAGCAAAGCAAATAAACAAGACCTCCTCAACATTCTTAATGCTAACCTGCCAGACGCCATCCCACCATCCACTCCAGCCGCTTAAAAGAGTCAAAGAAAGCAAACTATACACCCATCTCCAGCCACACTCCGGAGTGCCTCCCGCCACCAACCCTCAGCCAATGTCGACCGTGCTCCGGACGTCACCTCCCCTCCTCCACCTTCCAGCGCACCGCAGCCTCAAGGGGCCAGCCAGCCCGGTCCTTCCTCCCAAAATTTTTGGGACATGCTCCCCGAAGCTATTTGTTGGATCGTGGTCCACTGATCCAACAAATTCAATTCAATTCAATGAGGCTACCGTCCACTGCATAAATAAACATCACTCCCACTCCCAGCATGCCTTTTCTTAGACGTCTTGTCTGGACGTCTGCTCTTTGTCAATTCATCATTGCAGCCAAACACATCCCTGGTAAAGAGAACTCCATCTCTTTGTCTCGTTTTCTATTTCAGAAATTCAGGATGCTCCCCCAGATGCAGACCCCCAGCCGACCCCAGTGCCTCCATACTCACAGCTCATTTTCCCATGAGCCATCCCCTCAGACCCCTGTGCGAAGTCATGCTTAACTCCATGCTTCCATGGTGTAGCCCCCAGAACCCTCCAGTTATACCTTACAGCGTGGAAATCCTTCAAAGATTTGCACTCAAATTATAACCTACATTTCCCCGATTTCTCCCTTTTATCCATCACCTCATTTATTTCCTACCTTAACTTACTCAAATCCCTCCAAGCCAACCCCATTAAAGGTTGTAGTTTTACACAAACTACTGTATGGTTCCTCCTCCGCCCAGACTCATCTCCTAATCAAGGGTATTCAAAGAGCAAACCCCACCGGTTTAGACCTTAGACTTCCCATCACACTGGGATCTTAACCGACTGTACTTCCACCCTCCGCAGGGGCTATATCTCTCCCCTCATCACCCGCACCTTAGACACTATGTTTACCCTAGCGTTCTTTGGATTTCTTAGATGCTCAGAATTCACCAGACCAAATGAAGAGAGGCCATTCCATATATATTTTTAAACTCCAGACCCCCACTCAACCCTACCAAACCTTACGAGCTTTCTTAACTTTCAGAAGCTCGTTCGCCTCTTCTCCCTCTGACCCCTTGTTCACAGACAAACTCAATCGCCTGGTCTCAAGGTTCTGGTTCTAAACACATCTCAAAACCGTGCTCTCTATCTCCGGGTTTTCCCCTGAAAGATTATCATCTCATTCTTTCAGTATCAGAGCAGCAACTTCAGCTGCCGAAAGAGGTCTCACCCCCAACCAAATCCAGACCCTCAGTCGCTGGTCCTCAGAAGCCTACAACACATACATCTGATCAGACCCGCCTCCTTACACCAGGCCATGCTAACCCTTTCCAGCCCTACCCAAGTTTCTACTCCAGGTTGTCCCACCTTCCAAGAAGCCCTCTCTCTCGCCAACATACAAAAATAAAATAAAATCCCGCCTCCATGGAGGCTTCCCACCCCACCTCCGCAGAGGTCTTTCTCTAACCTATCCCATCTCCGCAAAGGTCCCCACCTTCGCAGAAGTTTCATCTCAGCCTCTGCAGAAGATTCTTCCTCCACAGAGGTCTTTTTCTCCTCTGTCCAACCTCACTGAGGTTGACCTCCTCAGCGAAGGTACTCTAAACCCGCCTCCGCTGAGGCTTCCCATCTCACCTCCACCGAGGTCTTTTTCTCTCTCATCTCACCTCTATGAGGCTGCAAGCCTCAGCAGAGGTTTTCTCCCCCATCCACCATCTCTACTCCACCTAAACCCGTTTTAAGCACTCCCATCCATCTTTTTATTTTTCTGTAAAGCCCTTCCAAGCCAGTCCACCCTTTGCCCCTCATGTTCTTTGTTTATATTACTTCTTGAATTACTAACTCTCGTCTCGTGTTTCAGGTTTCCGGCCAATGCGAATCCTGATCAACCACGGCCTTCACCATAAATAAAAAAACCTTTCCGTTCGCTTTTTTGGGGGGGCTTGCTTCAGGCTGCTGTCTTCTGAAACTCCTTTGGGGAGCCCTCGCTAGGGTTCAATTTACTAGGGCTCGGAGTCCACCGACCTCTTGGCTCCTCCCCCGGACAGCACGCCAAATTTGCTTTTCTTTTTGATTTGAGGAAGCGCAAACTCATGAAACAAGACTGGGGAAGAACAGGGATTTTTTTGTGTGTGTCCACTGTAGTCATAATGTAACTAATAATTTGTGATAAGAATATTTAGCATCTAAAAAAAAGCAAGAGAAAGAAAAACTGAAAAAGAGAAAGGGAGGAGAGTTTAATCCCCTAATTAGCCATATATTTATAGCCTTGTTTGTCATCTCTTTCAGATGAACTCATTTGAACCACAGTTTCTGTCACCAATGGATCTTCACAAACACATTAAATCAGCAATCCATCATTAATAACTCCAGAATAACCATAACTCCTGAAAGAGAACATAAAAACTATTCTCTTCATATGTGACTCATGTTTTCCTGTCGCAGATGAACTCAGATTAGATTAGATTAGATTAGATTCAACTTTATTGTCATTACACATGTACAAGTACAAGGCAACGAAATGCAGTTT
>JAUMHQ010000019.1:5690593-5718348 GCA_032361165.1 Enteromius paludinosus | reverse complement strand
TTAATAGTTTTAGCAAAAGACAACAACCCAGGCAGACAGCAGTGATAAAGAAGCCCTGCTCATCATTAGATGTGAATGGACGCAGGACGGGCGCCGCAGCGCTTTGTTACGTGGCCCAGCGTCACGTAGCCTATAAATCTGTCGGGTCAGCGTAACGGGAAACATTTAGACATGACTCGGTTAAAAGTTTGAGGTTTGAGCTGCAGCCCCTCAACCTACGACTGCCACGTGCAGCTCTGTGTAATTACGGCGCTCACCGCAGGACAAACGATGGAAAGACTGAGGAGAGCTGGAGCAACCCCAGCGTCTGCTGCTGCTCATCCAGCTCAGAGCTTCACTGCTGTCAGATTCTTAGAGTTCTCAAAGCTTTATGCTTTCTAAGGGACATAACAAACCCTTAAAGAGACAGTCCACATAGAAACCAACATTCTGTCATCGTTTACCAAAAATATTTTGATATTTTGTACATTTCCTACCATAAATATGAAAAAAAAAATAAAATTTAAAAGAGGGTTTCTCAATATTCAAATGTTTGTCTGATTTAATACATATTTATTCAAATGCATACATGTTCCAGGGTCACATTTGAGCAGAATGAGTCATTTGTTTTTGTGTGTGTGTGTGTGTGTGTGTGCAGTGAATTGAACAAGAATTCTTGATTTTACAAAGATACTTCAGTATTTGTTTAAAACCTGTCCAAATATTATCTCTACTTTCCAATCCTCCAGTAGTTAAAAGAAAAAGCAGCATACAAGCACTTAGCATGAGTCTTATCTCTAGATTATGAAATCATACAACAGCTTTCTGTCAAAAAGATAAAAAGAAAGTTATTCATTGAAAATCTAACCTTGATGCACGTTCGATATCAACCGTCAAACATCGCCGGTTTCGTCATGATGTCAAAGCCAGGTTTTGGCCAACCTGAACGCAAGCGAGAATGAGATTGGAGAGCTATACTGCCTACACAAAGCTATTTAAAGCAAAGCACTTTTTTAGAAAGTCTCTATGAACGAGTAGCTAAGACACTGTGCAATATTTCGGTTTGTGTTTCAAATAAAAAGAAAAAAATCCATATTACTGTAACATATGTGCAAATTTTCTGAAACATATTTCCAATGACAGTCAGTGTTCGTAGTTTTTGTTTGGGATGCATGTGTGATCGTCACACTATATACCTAGCGGCATGAAGAACTAGACCCAGAATCAGTCTTATCATCTGGACTCAAGATATTTCATGTGTGCAAGCTGTCGGATATCGCTGGCTCCTTTCTGTGAGAGATCTAGTCTTCAGATGTGGGGTAAAAACATCAACACAAAGCATTTTTGACATGCTGTCTACAGGCTGTGTGTCGAATCAGGACACTGAGTCCATATACAAACACTTGGAAAACTATTTCAAGGCAAGACATTACAGGTAAACTATTAGACAGTTTCGTAATATCCTCCGCTTATTAAACGCAGCAAAGTTGTTTTGCATTACAAATTCTCTGAAATGTTATGTTTAAATATGAAAATAAGGCATTAAATTTGCAATAATTTGCTTAGAGTTCAGAAACATAAATCTGATCACTGGATAAAGTGGGCTTGATAGTTCTTGTTTGATTTTGTTGACATATTAGAGGATTTTGCATTTCTCTTTTTATCATTCCATAAATAAAACAGAAAACAAACATTTTCACGATACTTTTAGGAAATAGATGTCGTAAAAATAAGTGTGAATGATAAATGAACAAACCCTTTAAAAACCTTCAGACAGGAATAAAACTCTGAGTTTTGGTATATGTAAGTGCGGCTGAAAAAAACTTTATATGGATTTTATAATGTTTGACGTATAAACAAACCCTTCTATAAAATCGTGATGTGAAACTTCTGAAACAGACACAAATAGAAAAAGTGAAATAAGACAAACTCTTCAAATGTCTTTGTGTTTCTTCTTTGCACTAGTCTGAAACAACAGATGTTACTGAAGCAAAGTACGGCGAAAACTTGGCCAGTGCATGAAAAAAATCAATGGGTTTGCCTGATATTTGTAAAGACGACAAGCATGATGCTCACCCACTCACATCTCTGTCGTAAAGTCCCTCCTTCAATGTCAGGTTGTGGGTTTTGTCAAATCAGCAAGAGCAACAAGAACAGTCAAGATCGACACCACAAATGAAGAAGAAACACTTCATGAATTGCTTTGGCAGAAAAGCAGATATGTTTATTAAGCACTTTAATATGTCAGAAAAATTCAGCTCAATATAATACAGGAAATTAAATTTCAAAATGTGAAAGTTTTCAATGTACACGCTCAGCTATTTACAATCAAACTTCTTTTGCAATTAACTCCAGGCTCAGAACCAAAACAGCTGAACAAAGAAAAAAAAAAAAAAACAGATGGCTTGAGATTTCTGAATACTGTCCAGGGTTCATCTTCATCTTAAAAGGCTCATTCTCTGTCTGTCCTTGTCCGAGGCTTAGTAAAGTGCCTTTCTGTAATTCTTCAGAGGACAAGCTTTCTGATGCAGTTACACCCAATATGGCCTTACTGAGCGTCTCCTCCCAGAGCAAACAGATGTCTGAAATCCACTCCGCACCCGCCCCGTCCTCCCTCCCCCACAGAGAGCCGCGGCTCGGAGACATGAGATCCGGCTTCACAAGACCGTGGGCTTTTTTGTGTTTTAACTTTGGCTTGAGGAGTATACATTTCAAACCCTGTCCTGAAATCCAAATATTCCTGCGGTTTGCTACTTGGCATGAGTAAAAAGCATAATGACCTTTCGCTGACCTTATCATCAGAAGTCCCTGACGTCGCCTGCCGCTCTCCGCCGCGCAAACTTGTTGCATTTTCTTCAGTCGCTGAGAACTCTGCATTTAGCACCAAACTCTGTAGTTAATGATACACCGTCGTTTGTTTAAATATGCAATTATGTAAATAGAGGAAAACACAAACAAACAAACAAACAAACAAACAAACAAGACAGGTCCCACAGGGACTAAATAATGAAGTACGGTAAAGCCAGAGTTACTCTTCTTTAAGGGCATCAATAATGCTACAAACATAATATAGAGTTAAAATGCCAGAGTAAGACGTTTGTGGTTTAACAATAATAATAAAAAAATATAATAGGCGACGCCAAAACATAGCACCATGATTTTAGCAAATACAGCACACATGGAAGCGGCCTTTTCTCCGAAATAAATATGTGCGAAGAGTAAACTCAGACTGGTTTCGGGATTTTATGAGTGCACCGAAGGACTAATGGAGATCTAAAGATGTAAATACGACGGAGAGTTTGTGATATCTGTCAGAGGAAACAACGTACTCCAGCGGCACATTGCTGTCAAGGTCAAGACAAAACAAACAGAGAAATGTACATTTCTTCTTTCTAAAAGTAAACTCTGACAAACAAACAAAGCATTACAAAGAAAAAAAACCCAAATACAATTTAGATTTCTTCAGTTTCTCTCACGTTCCTTTCTTCTCGGGACGTTCCACAGAGAAATGTGGAAAATGGTTTCAGTTCTTTTGCGGATGAAAGCATTCACTTTGGCACAGTCTCTTTCTGAACGATGAATTAGGATTAAGACATCTGAAACGGCATCAAAACTACTTGGGTCAGTATTTGAGAAGTTACTGAAACTTATATGCAGATGAGTGGTTCTTAAACTTAAGGTTCAGGCCAAGTACCAGGGCGTCTAAGCCCTACCTACAGTATTTGCCAAGTTTCTTTAAAAAAACAACATATTTAACTAGATGAATATAATTTAATAGTAATAATATTCATGTTGTTTAGATAAATTGCGCTGCCCTCTAAAATCACACGTATACCATATAAATATACAACAGTAGCATTTAGAAGAAGTTTGTGGTACACGTACCATAGTTTGAGAACCACTGACATAAGGTTTTATAAAGATAAATGCTTTATGTTCTATATATAACATTTATATATAAAGAAAAGCTACAAAATTACAGCTTTGTGTAATAATACACTGTAAATATACATGACAATCTAATAATACTTTGAATGTAAGTTACAAATGTGCTTTCAGCCACAGAATAGTCTTTAAATGTCTTACTCACCAGTTATAATGGCGTCTCTTTTTTGCAGTTTAACCCAGAGTCAGATCCTTCAATCTGGAGTTGTAGGGCTTGTTTCAGGCTTAATTCCGTCTCCCCTATTGGGTAATTGTCCAGAAGGTCCTGGTGGCCCCTGCTGGGAACAGTTCTGGGGACTGAAACTCTCCCAAGAAAAACCTGGTTTCCCTGTAGGTGGTAGTTGGGGTTGGTCATAATACCGTTCCTCTTCTTCTCTGCACAGCTCTGGGGCTGAATGTAAAACTGCTCCTGCGATTGGACAGAATCCAGAGTGCCGGATCTTCCCACCATGATCTTACATTGAGGATCTTTAACTGCTATGTTGGACACCGGCTTATTGAGCACAAGCCTTTTATCAAACTGAGTCAGTTCGTACTCAAGAACCTGGTTCTGTGTATAAGAGCCATTCTTGCTCCTCTTCTTCTCACCAGATGTTGCTTTGTTTGAGCAATTTTGGCCATTCTTGGATGCTTTGGTGGATTTGAGGCCTGGCTTCACCTGACTCCAATCATACTCACTGGTTGGAGAGCCAGGCTGAGTGCCAACGGACCTAGTGGTGGAGGAGGGGGAAACAATTGACTGACGACTGCGACTACGAGGCAGTGAATGCTGCTGGATCTGTTCAATAAAAGAAAGGGCATGGACGCTGTCAATGGGCACAGTCTGAGCAGTTGCAGTGGATGAGGTGGTCCTCAACGAGGAGTTCTTTGAACTTTTGAGCGAGTTATTGGAGAGGGAGGACTTCTGCCGGTCCACTGTTGAGTCTGGAGATTCTGATGGTGAGCTGAAAGCATGAACAGGTCCGTTGGATTGTCCTCGCCCTGCGGAATGCACGTCTCCAGCTCCTGTGCTTCCAGAGCTGCTGGACTTTATAGTGAGTGACTGCACTTTCCCAGCAACTGAAGAGGGTGTTTGCTGCTCCATGGTGTGAACAGGAGACGGGTTGCAGCCATTGAGACTCGTGGCACCGTATT
The DNA here is from genome assembly GCA_032361165.1 of Enteromius paludinosus. Classification (NCBI taxonomy): domain Eukaryota; kingdom Metazoa; phylum Chordata; class Actinopteri; order Cypriniformes; family Cyprinidae; genus Enteromius; species Enteromius paludinosus. The sequence continues at coordinate 5,713,290 of JAUMHQ010000019.1, read as the reverse complement.
TCTCCAAGAGTTTGATTATGCCAGTGTGTCCACCTTTGGCTGCTACTCTCATGGCAGTGCGTCCAAACTGATCAGCGTGATTCGGATCCGCACCATGCTCTAGAAGAGTCTGAACCACATCAATGTGCCCCTCTTGAGCAGCGATGCCCAGAGCTGTAGCACCCTGGTTGCATGTGTGGTCTACAACAGTGCCATTGTCAATCAAGATTTGAACAATCTTTAGATGACCCTGCCAAGCTGCTGATTGGAGGGCGGAGCGTTTTTCATTATCACAAGAGTTCACATCTGCATGGTAGTTGATTAGTAACCTGACCATCTCTAAGTGGCCCTGCCAACATGACACATGTAAGGCCGTTCTTCCTTCCAAATCACTAGCCTCAACATTAGCTCCGTTTTCAAGGAAGTACTCCGCCATGGCTAGCTGATTCTCAAGTGCCAGGATATAAAGAGTTGGGCGACCATCTGCATCTTTGAAGTCAATATCCCCCCCGTGGCTCAGCAACAACTCCACTATGTCTCTGTGTCCTTCTAGTGCTGCAACTCGGAGAGCATTTCTCCCATCGTACCCTCTCTGGTCAATACACGATTTGTTCTCCAGCAAGATGTGCACACAGTCGTAATGACCCTCTTGAGCAGACAGAATCAAAGGGATACGCCCATCGTTGTCAACCTCTGTGCAGCGGGCACCTTGTTCGATCAGAGCATCGCATACTTGTCTGTGTCCCTCAAAAGAGGCCATGTGCAACGGCGTCCAGCCTGCATCATCTCTGTGGTTTTCATCCAGACCTCTGTCCAGCAGAGTTCGGACAACCTCTACGTTGCCCTGTGCGGATGCAATGCTCAGCACAGTTCTGCCTTCACTGTCGATACTGTCCACCGCAGCACCCCAGAAAAGCAGAGTGTTGACAACAGAGGCATGTCCCATAGACGCTGCGGCAAGCAAAGGTGTTCTCCCATTGTTATCAGTATGATCAACATCTGCTCCTCCTTCTAGAAGCAGATCAACCACATCCACATGGCCTTCGTAGGCAGCCACTAGAAGCGGTGTCATGCAGTCCTTGTCGCAGTGGTTCACCTCAGCTCCACGGTCGATCAGCAGGCTCACGACAGCACCATGGCCTTTGCTGGCTGGCACACAAAGAGCAGCGACGGAGAGCGCCGTCCTGCCGTCCGCATCCTCATGGTTGACCTCGGATCCATGATCTAACAGATGCTCGACGATTTCTCTGTGGCCCATGTATGCTGCAGCGATCAACGCTGTTCGTCCTTCATTATCCGCCTTGTTGACTTCAGCTCCATGCTGAAGAAGGTTGAGGACAATATCTTCATGACCTCCCCAAGCGGCAGCTCTCAGGGCAGTTCTACTGTCAGCATCTGCACAGTCCACTTTAGCGCCTGCATACAGGAGTGCAGACACAACTTCTGAGTGACCTCCCCAGGCTGCAGACCTAAGGGCGGTCCAGCCGTCATGGTCCGTGTGATTGATATTAGCATCACACCCAATGAGACAGTTGACCACCTTGGTGTGGCCCTGTCTAGCTGCCAGAGTAAGTGCCGTCTGTCCATGGTTGTCCTCCAACTCCATGTTGGCTCGTCTGGAGATAAGAAGGTTAACAACATCCAGATTTCCGCTGTAGGCAGCATTGGCTAAAAGAGTTCTCTCGTTGGAGTCAGTTTGATTAACAGAAGCGCCGTTATCTAGGAGCGTTCGAATAGAGTCCTCGCGTTCCAAGGCCTGTTGCAAAATGCAGGAAGCATGGTCATCTTCGTTGCTGACATGAGCACCAGCTTTGACTAGTAGCTGGAGTACCTCTTGTTCTTTAGGGATTGAAGTGGACAGGGAGTCTTTAGCAGGGGTGCCATTCCACACCATCCAAAGGGCGAGATTAAAGGGCTCAATCTGCAGGTTCGAGTTGATCAGGTGATAGGCAAACTCCTGCACCTCCAGAGGTTTAAGCTGTTTTGCTCTGCAAGTATAACTCATGGCCATCATTCGATGTCCTTCCGCTGCATTGCAAAGGTATTTCTGTGTGCAGTGTTTAACATCCAGAAGCCATTCAGCAAAGCTGTAGTGAAATAAGATCTTAGTACTGCCAAGTCCATCAATGAGCAACTTGGAAAGTATGTCCATCTTCTTCTGAAAGTCCTCCATTGTCAAAGTCATGTTTTTAGTCCAGACTGCATGATAGAGATCCCTGACAGTCAGCGGCCTGCAGGCCGCCAGAATCACATTTAGGATTGGCTGGACTTTTGCAAATTGCTTTCTGACAAACAGTCTCTGGCAGAGCCAAAGGTAGAGCCCATTCAGCGTCCCCGGGATGTCTCGGATTTCCCGCAGCATTATGAAGTTCTCAACCACTCCGTCAAGAACTCGCTCAAGGTATAGGAAACAGCCACTGCTCTTGATGTGAAGCTGGTTCAGCATCTCTGCTGTCTCCTTGGTGAGGTGTTGTCGCAGTGCCTCCTCCTGGTCTAGGCGGTGGAGGATGTATTGCTGCACATCTTTAACAATGTAGGCCTTCCGTAAGTCATCTAGGCTGATCTTTCTGAATCCTAAAAAAAGGACAGAGACAAAAGCTGATTAGTTTGGCCTGAAGTTCATACAGAAGATTGCTACTGTAATTTTTGGTCGCAGTGAAGTAGAAACAGACAAAATATATATATATAAAAAAAACAGTAAGATCATAGCTATGAGTATCAACCTGAGGACTTTATAGCATTTTCTGAATTCTAGAAAAGTGGGACACAGGCAGACAACACTGACTTTGCATATTTTATCTTGTGATGTCAGCTACAATCTGACATGCATTTTCATAAAATATTTAGAAAAAAACAAGTTAGACTCAATTTGGAAAGACGTGGGTTCAAAAATAATAATTTAAAATATAGAGATATAAGTAGTGCATATTTCCCACAAGAAACAATAATACCAATTTACATCAATTATCCTGTTTACAAAAGTTTTAAAAATGAACTCCCTTGGTTACTAGTTTGTCTTCTTTTCAATAAATATGTACAGCATTGTAGTTTTTTGTGTTTTGTGTGGGTGTCTCCCTCAATTGTGAAAAGCTCAAAATGCGTTTTTTCTAAAGAACACTGGAAGCTTTTTTACTCAAGACAGGATCATTTACGTTAATTCAGTTTTGCTTTGTGGAATAATATCTGTTATGTGAAACACCTTCATCAAGCCAATTCTAAGTAAAAAAACAAAATGCATTTTTTTTCAAATGTTAAACATCTTGCAGATACCACAAAAGGAATGTAAACTTGTGCACTCAACTGTATCAGCAGCGTTGCAAACACACACACACACACACACACACACACACACACACACACAGGGATCTTCATCTTCATGCACAAAATTTGAGACCAGCAGTGACAGATAAAGGAAGTTTTCTTGCAGAAAGGATGATTGGAATTTGCTTTGTTTTCTCTAGAAAATAAAACAAGACGTGTAATGATTCCTTCGGCAGAACTAGGTCACATCTGCAACTTCACAAAGTATGAAGCGCACTCGAGAGTTTCACATAAACTGTAAAAAGACCTCTTCAAAATAAAACAAGGCTGAACCAAGGGTTTTACAAACAAGCACTTATGCCAACAGATGTCAAGGCATTCTGCTTCAGATAAGTGTAAATTCCACAGGGGGGGGGTTATGCATGTTAAACAGCGGCCCAAAGGGCAAGACCAAGCATTTTATGCACATATTTTATTTACAGTTCCCATGGACTCAAGACTTGCAGAGGTCAAAGGAAAGGAAAAAACATGAACTCCTCTAAGGTCGTTCACATATGTCTCAATCTTCCTGTAGCCCCACTGGTGGGAGAGCAGCTAAACATTCAGTTTCCACATCCTTTAATTGGTCACTCGCTCATACGATCTATAGGAGTCCACTTTCTATGGGAAAGAGGATAAAAATAGGCCTACTTCATCTCTACAAGGAGTGTGTTCACAACAATCACAAGTAAATACAATACTCTTTTCAAGCCAAACCCTAGAAAAGTGTTTCAGTCATTGAGAAAGACAAACCAGCAACACAAAAACAGAATACAGATTACATCTTTCCTGGCCGGGCCCTTAGAGTTTGAAAAGTTCACAAAACCCCTTTTGAATGAGATTATATAACGTCCATCTTTCTGAAAGGGCTCGGGAGTTATTTTCTTTGTCTTTGGTGCTTAAGGCCTGGGGCTGCCGTCAACAGCTGAGGTTTCCCAAATAAAACCGGTGTGAAATCTAAACCAGGGCATGAATGACAACAGAGGCACACCTGTGGACAATCATCCCACCTTCACGCCATATTTTTTCCTCTTCTCCTTCATACCACTGGCTTTTAATAATCAGTTATGGAGTTCATTAGAGCCCACCCACTTTCCAGCGGCGGTGGTTCTGGAAGTATTTTTACCATAGGGAATTTTAGAAAGTCTTTGTTAAAGCGAGAATCAAGCAAACCAGCTAAGATAAGAATCACAACATTAAAAACTTGGATTACAATAAGACAAACGAGTGAAGACTGATTTAGTGAGGGGAGGACTACAATCCCATTAAACATTCAAATATAAATAAATATACACAGTATACACATATTATGTAAACAAAAACATTTATTTTGGATGGCATTTATTGTGATTAATCATTTGACATCACTAAAATTTGGGTTATGTATTATTAACAATAAATTATGCTATTAAACATGATTCTTAAAAAAAAAAATAAGTTATGGGTGGTTGACAAATAAAAAATAAAAATAGTCCTATGGTGTGATGACAACAACAAAAAATATATATATATATATATTATTGGTATCATCTAATATTTAATTAATAATTATTATTTATATTTATTTATTTTAATTTTTTTTCTGTCACACCATAGGACACATTGATATGTCAACCACCCACATACAGTAGATGAACAACTTCAGAGCTTGAATTTTTTATTTTCAAAACCTCTATTGTGTAACAGTTCACCATAAACACCAGTCAGACTAGTCACTAGCATGTAGTGCAGTTTACGACCCATGTTCTCTCTTTGAGCCCCGGCACGTCTGAGGCTTGTTTTTGTCATTAGTGAACTAACTGACCCAGACCTTCACCCTGCCTTCACAGTCTCCGAGCCTTCAGCCCGTGCGACTCCAGATGAAGGAAATAGAAAGGCTGAAAGAGGAAGGGGCCTTGTAGGGGGACTAAAAGTGGGGCAGTGGAACAGATGACCCAAATACGTTATTTGGCCGGCGGGTCCTGCACGTAACTAACTCATCTGTTTAAGTGGGTTGAAGGGATGTTGGGTTTGGAAAGCTGCCACCGGTTAAAGAGTTCGCCGGGTTTAGAATACGGATTACAAATGACTGTCTAGTAAATACTGGAGGCATTTCAAGAGTTCATCTTTTTAGTCTTCTAAAAAAAACCCGGAGCCAAATAAACCTCTTTCATTATGTTTTCAAACACATGTATTTTCAATCAGAGGCGGGAGGTCGAGGAAACCCCGACAGGACACCGGTGCCCAAACTGACCCTGTTTTTCCAGTGTGGTTCTGTGCCAAATTCTTCTTATTCTTCCTCTCCCTATTCTTAATAACACTATATTGCAACTGATATATTATGGACTATGATTTTTCCATCTAATCAGATTCTGGGAGTCATGCTCAAATTTGAAAATGTTTATTAATTAATAATATATTTATTGAATGAAAACTATTTTTAAATTAGAGACAAATGTAATTCATAAATTACATTAAAATTAATAATTTACTAAAAATAATAATTCATTAAGAATTATGATACAGCTTCAAAACGTATAAGCAAATATAAGGTAATGAAGGGGAGCAAACAAATATTACAAGCAACAAACGAGAAGCTCAAGTATAAATTCATCTGTACATTCAGTAAAAAACAACAAATAATTGCACTGGGATTTTTACATTTCCTTCCTGATACCAAAATATTCTGCTAAATTCTTAATCAACACAAATGACAGAATTATGTCTGACTACTACTGAGATCAAATATTCTATTAGCATGAAATACGTTTTATATTTAATATTTTTGCTAGTAGATAACCTTCAGCAGTTAAATTACCACGGGAGATTATTTCAGTGGGGTACGCCTGGATTGATGTGAATAAAGCATTTTCCAAGGGATTTTTCCAAGCGTTACCGTTGATGACAGCAGCAGGTTTAACAGGCTCTATTCACACACATCTATTTGAACAGATCTCGTTTTGTCTTGTCTTTAACACAGAACATAATACAATAATTGCACATCACAAAATCTTTCGGAGATGCAAGTGCATTTGCTGTTCACAGTGTTCTTGGCCAGGTCAGAAACTCCACAACACCTGCTGATAAAGCCGTCGAATAACAACATCCACCCTACTGTTATACTCAGGAGATGCTGCAGGCTGTTTGGGAGGAAACTGAATCTTCCACCATAAATGAATTCATCAATCATGCGATAGAGCGACAGACAGGTGTGCTTACATAAGGAGTGGCCATTGTGAACAACACTCGGGTGTGTGAACCTCACAAGCACGTATACAGACAGCTTGTGTTCCCACAGGAAAGAGATTTCACAAACCACATCTCCTCAAAGTCTCACCGCTTCTCACCGCTTCTCCTGAAAACAGATCTCTGTATTCTCACACTGTGCTCAGATTTACCAAGATCCCAAAGCTAATCACCTGAAGCTTTTGAACTGAATCAACCAGTTTATAGAACACAGACTGTTTGCTTCACAGCTGCTTTATAACAACAAACAGCGGTGTCAATCATACCAAACGAATTGATTATGAAAACAGAGTAATTATTCGGATCAATTCAGTGCTTTTATGACTGTCAAGTGTGGTCTCATTAGTGCATTTTATTCAAATTTGCAATTTAAAAAAGATTTTTAAAATCCAGGCTATTTAATGGATAATATATATTAATAATACCTAATTTTGTGATTATATTATCATTTTAAATAATTAAATTTCATCACATTAAATGATTATAGACAATATTATTACTACTAAATTGTACTATTTTGTAAAGATTAATAAATGTTAATAAAACAACAAGTCAAATACAAAAAAGACTAAATAAAAACAATGTATATTTACGAAAGCTGATAAACAATAAACGATAAATAATCAGAAATTACGTTTTAATGTGTTTACGGTAGGAAATTTGACAGAAACTCTATCTGTAACATGATCTTTAGTTAATATGCTAATGATTTTTGGCATAAAAGAAAATGTATTGTTGTCTATTGTTAAAAAATATACATGTGCTGCTGATGACTGCAAAATGACTGTCATATAAAATCTTCCATTGTTATTATTGTAATATAAACTCAGACTAAACTAAATGCAATCAAAAAAATAAACAAATCAATAATACTACAAAATATGAATGGTCTTTTAAACCGAGATGAGTTGGCGCTCAGTTACATCGGAGCAGAGCTGACATGATCATCGTTAGTCGCAGGCCTGTGTCTGAGCTTCTGAGATCATCTGCTGTTGATGTGGTCTTTCCAGTGCGTCTGAAATAGTCGTAACCGTCTGATGCTAAAGCGGCACAGAAACCCTAAACCCCAGGCACATGTGCGTCTTGATTACGTGCTATTTCAACTCGCTCTCTGTACATGCGGTGAGGGTTCTGCATGAATGAAACATCGCTCGCCCTCAGCCGCCCCAAAACATGCAAGCGTCCGCTGCTCCGCGTTTGTAATTACGCCAGCCGAGCGAAGTTTCCTAAAATACACTTGAATCAGCAAACTTCCCGAATACAGGCCGCCCAATTCTGAGCTGGAGTGTGTGCGTTCGGATCCAAATACAGAGTTCAGATTACAGCCGTGTGTTGAGTCAGAGGACCGGCCGCTCTCACACAGAAAGAGAACGAAAATCATTATATACACACATACAGCCATGTACAGACATGTTCTCTGCTGCAGACCGAGATGAAAGACTGCTGTGCTATTGTTGAGACAGATGCAGTGATACTGTAGAATAAGACTGCACTAGCAGTTAAATACAGATTACACTGCACTGACTGTGATTTCCACGGCAGATGAGAAACGAGGCTCTTTTAATTATTGTAAATCTAAATAAAAGATCAAAAAGGTCATAAAAAAATGTTCAGCAGTACACTTCTAACATGGTCATGCCAAAAAGTTAAAGAATAGGAATAGAGAATGAATATTGTGTTCTGTGTATATTTATTATGCATGTATGTAAATACACACACATATTATGTTTATATTTAATATAATACATGCATGTGTGTGTATTTATAAACACATAATAAATATACACAGCACACACATATATTATGTAATTTTACACTTTTATTTTGGATGCCATTAATCACGCTTGCTTATACACACTCATTTATGGTCAAATATTCTCATAAAATCAGTTTTATCCAGAATCACAAACTAAATTTAGAACACTGAAATATTATTTTAGCTCCTAGTCCAACAGTCTTTATTGAAGTGTAGGTTTGCCCGTGCAATCCAGAAAAAGTTAAAAAGCCTCGTCCAAGCAGAACAGAGGCTCATCATCAGTCTGATGACAGCTCAAGGACCAGGAAGTTTGCAGGACAGACACAGACACCAGACTCTTCCTGCTCTCTCTGTATTTCTTCCGTCGTTTCACTCAACACCTCTCTTCACCATCACTTCAGAGGGCTTCACACTGCCAGCTCAAAGTTAATGTGTGCTGTGTTTCTCTCTGCAGGGACGGACAGAAGACGGAGGGTGTGGCTTCGATACCGTTTATAAAAGGACTGCATTGCTAGGGCAGAATCAGCAGTCTAGAGCATGATGGGATATGATCGCACTCCTGGACCTCTAGCTGGAGAGCCTGGCCTGTCACCAACAACAATATAACACAGCCTGACCAGAAATAGAGAGCGAGAGAAATTCCAAGGAAAAGAAAGTTGAAGATTGTGGAGACGCTCAGGGAGCAGATGTACACTTCACCTGTGGACAAGGGGCCTGTGTGTGGCTGTTTTTCTTTCTGATCTGTGGTGATTCCCAGAACTGCAAGTGGAAAATGAGCCATTCATATATGAGTGACTCCAAAGCATACTACAGTCAGCAGCCTTTATGCCAAGAATGTGGCTTTTTTTATTGTGTCTAGTTGATCACTTTGCAGATAATAATTGAGCAGTACCAACAACAGATGATAACAACTGAGCAGCAAATTAGAACGATTTCTGAAGAATCATGTGACACTGAATATACAATGTGACTCTGCTAAACCCCATCGTATGCGTGTTTGTGATTCGACATCCCTGTGATTTAACTTGCGTGATGAAGCGTCTGAAGTCATTAGCACTCTGTGTGCATATGAGCTTCTGATCAGGTGTTGAAATTTGTATTAAGAGTCACTAATTTCATTGGTATTTCAGCTTAAATCAGACGTTGTTATTGTGCCAGACCAACTTCAAACTCATTTACGCCGGCAGCAGAGCGACACATGACAGTTCTGCACTGTTTCCCACAGATTAGCCTTTGACCTCTGAGCCCCCGTCGCCATGGGAACGGCACAGAGGTCACGGAGATCGGCCCCTCACACCCAAACACCGCTAACGGTCAAACGTGTTAATGAATACGCGTGTGCGGGTGAATCTGACATCTGACCTGACTCACAAAACACATCTGTCTCAATCAGACTGTGATGAAGATCATAAACTGACAGAAGCTCGACACAACGCCACGCTCTCAGAAACACTCAAATGCTGCAAACATCTCCGTATGAAGTGAATTGTAATATGCTGATTATCAATGCTGTTGTGCTGCACCATCATTTTGTGGAAATCGTGATACATTTTAATTGTCATATATCTTCACAGATGAACGGAAAGTTTAATAGAACGGCATTTAATTGAAATAGAAATCTTTCATAACATTATAAATGGTTTTAGTGACAATTTAATGCAGCCTTGATGAATAAAAGCATTCATTTCTGAGTGAAATCATATTGGAGGATCAGGATCTGATTGGATCATTGCTGTATTTGACCTGATGTTACTAGCTAATAATAACATTTGCCACCAGCAGCTTTTTATTAGCTGACAATGGAGTACAATAGGAGCAGGAGTGTGTTATTCAGAACATAAACAGACTGAATGTTGATGTCATGTTGAGTTTAGAGCAGGTGTTTATAATCTGCGGTTAAATGCATCTGATTTTAATGCTGGACACGAACCACTTTGGGATTTGAGTTGATCTTCTGGTCTTAGGTCAGTGTTTACTGGTCACGGATGTTGACTGTGAGCCACCACACACACACACACACACACAGAGTATTTTTACTCCAGTCTGACCTGGATTCTGAAAGCCTGCAGCCTGCTTCTGTGCTGAGACCACTGACACACACACACACACACACACACACACACACACACAAACCTCACATAAAGTCTTTTCAATCCAGCTGTGATGTCATCAGAAACAACACAAACAACTGCACAACTGAACATCGCAGCAGTAATATCAGTTTGTGGTTAGCAACAATGAGGAACACGTGGCTGATGAAATTGAGAGAAGCTCATATTTTCAGTGTTTCATAAAAAAAATAATAATAAACACTGCAACTTTTGAAAAACAAATCCATACTGAAGAGCATTTACTAAAATTAAACTGTATACAGTCACATCCAAAATCAATGGATGCTCTGCGGTGAATGGGTGCCGTCAGGACGAGAGTCTGATAAATACCATCAGAATAACCCACAGCGCTGCTTGATCTGATTCAGACCACAACACTTTTTTCACTGGAGGAAGAGTTATTATGTATTATGGATTCATATATTTTAGTTCAAATTAGAGCTGTGAAATTAATTGAATTTCGATTTCAGATCTCAACGATCACAAAAATTGTGTAATCGGAAAAAACGATTATTCACTTTTTCTTTTTAGTTATTTTGACCTGCATTCTGACGCGCACGCATCCGCACTTTCACCCTTCCAGAAGCACGAACTCTCTCAATCTATACTGTCAGCGAAGAAGTTGCGTATGTGGTATCTGACCGCAGCCACAGAAGTCTTTGGTCAACAAAAGAGGTAGAAGCAATTCTGTTTTTTGGAAACAGTTTGGATTCGAAGAAGCGGACGTGGATCAAAGACATTAGGTGCAAGATTTGCAGTTGTGTCAGCACCTGTTGGTAATACCACAAATCTTTTTAAAGACACGCTCTTGAGTGCAACTCCGTATCCATCCAGCTCAGAAAGGCACAAAAAAACATAACACATGCCGTTGCATACTTTTTAGCCAAAGACATGTGCCCTATTAGCAAGATTGAGAAAATGTTGAGAAAATTTATTTTGGACTAATTTCTTTGTTATTATATTTAATATTTATATTTTATTTATTACTTGTTTTCAAAAGATGTCAATGATTAATCGTGTAAACTAATACACGTTAATCATAATCGTGATTATGATTTTTTTCCATAATCGAGTCCTGGTTAAAATCAACTCAATGCTGGATTAGTTTGATCTTGTGTCTTCTCCAGATGTTCACTGATGGACTGGAGCGCTGTGGATTATTCTGATGTTTCTATCAGACTCTCATTCTGACGGCACCCATTCACTTCCATTACTGAGACACTGATGCGGAGACACATTTCTACAAATTTGATGAAGAAGCAACCTCATCCTAATCTTGAATGACCTGAGGGTGAGCACATTTTCTTATTTGGGTCAACAATATTTTAGCGGTGCAAGAAAATCACAGGGATAAAGTAATAAGTCTTGACTCATTTCTGCTGGCAGATCTTGTTAGGGAAAAAAAAACAAACAGCAAACAACAACAAGCTCATAATAAACCAGAAAAAAAACATATATTGCAAATAAGACCAGAATCCCACAACCTGCATCTTCCTACTTTAATAACTTTATATTCTGGAACGATTCATGAGCAAAGCCCAAACAAGCTTATTAGTAAGTGCCACTGGAAACTAAATCAAGATCGTTGTGGTGCAAGAAATATTCAGAAAGTGTTTCTGTAGCGGCATGCCAGATTCAACAGTTATTTCTATAGGAACAATATCTGTAAAAAACTAAAAACATATAAAATATGTGAGATAAATGATTAAAAAAAAAAAAGAAAAAAATAGAGAGCTACAAAAACTTGCAGTGTTTGAAGAGTAGGAAAATCAATGAGGTGTTTTCTTTCAGACTCAACGCACACGGCCAAATCCAACATCGCGTTTATCTGTCCTCACATAACACACGCTCACTGTCTCTCTGCTCATTAGAAATATTCACACATCTGGTGCTGATTTCCTGCTGCAGGCGCTGAGAAACTCATCCAGTCTGATCTCCACTGACTCTCAGACACAAACACACAGAAGAACGCCTCTACTTTCTAGCACTGGGAGACATTACGTTTTCAAGTGAACATTAGTCCTAAAAAAGAAACCAATTACGTAACATAATTCATTTTATGCAAAGTAACACAATTACGGACACAAATCTGTAATGCAGTAGAGCTGAGGAGGGATGTAAGTGTAGGTAGAGATGGTCACCTGTGAAGAGTTTGGTGATGTGTTTGTTCTGCCGGCGTGCCGAGCAGACGAGCAGAAGCCAGGGCGGGAAGAGCTCGTGATGGGCAGCCAGCAGCTCGGCGATGTTTGCTGACCTCTGATCTCTGTCTCTGGTCAAACAGCCCTCGTCCACTGAGTCCACCAGCACGAACAGAGCCTGAGATGGAGCCTTACAGCCCAGCAGCGGCAGCAACACACACCTGACACGCACACACACACACACACACAGATGGATAAAGTACTTTTTCATTTTCCCATATGTTTTGCATGATTTTTTCTCGATTGTGTTTTATTGATTGATTGCTTTATCAGCTGCAATAGTAATACTCATGGCAAAATAAACAGTATGTACAATTTCAAAGACAATCATCCTTTCAATAAATTGTTACAATAATTCATTAATTATTTCAATTAAATGTAGAAAACAACTGAATTACTTGTATTTGTTTGTATTTATAATGCAGCCCTATAAAAAGTTTCTTCTTTCAGAAATTAGATACGGTTTTATGATTTAATACAAGTTTATTATCAAAGAAATAGTGGCAATAAAAGGAAAAACAGATTTCCTACTAAAATGTGATCAAATTGAACAATTCCATTCATATTCTGGCAAACAAAGATCTGCACAACACACTTTTATGGTTTTGAATCAGATTGTGTTAAAACAGCATTATTACATTTTTGATAATAGAACAATAATCAAATTATTACTGTTGTTTTTATTCCTTCAATAGTAATATATCTGTCACAATCTCTTCAAGTTAAACCAAACTTTTATTATATTTTCAGATTCGGGTTGTAGTGAGGATCTGAGTGGCAGTGTATATCTGATGATATCTGAAAATGCCCAAACTCCAGATTATACATTGACTTCCCTCTTCATCAGCCCTGTCTGTTGACTCACTTGTTTGTCCACTCATTTCCTGTTTGTTTCTGTCATTAAATCAGTGAACTCGATTAACGCTGCTGGAGTCCCTGCCGTCTGATCACTCCAGAAGCTGATATTTGTACAGTACAACCCTGACTAATGCGCACATGTGTGTCTGATCTCATGGGTGTCTACACGACCAGCAGAGATGAAGCAGTCGTTCACTCCTCATATCACTGCTCTGTTATTGTAATACTGTATCTGAGCGAACACACAGAGGAGTCTGAATGTGACTCTCACTCGGCCCACGTCACACACACATTAACAGAGCGATGCTCAGACACAGTGTGTGTTTGTGCACGTGTGTGGGCGCATGGCCTGAAATCTCCCAGCATGCACTGGAGCAGAGAAACACAGCAGATAGCAGTCCATCAGAACAACAGAGACATGATTCATTTAACTGCAGCAGTGACACATGTCGCTGAATAGTAATTAGGCTCATCACTACACCGCATCGTTACCGACCAAACAAAGCCTTTCAGGTTTTTTACTCCTCACTACATTACATATACGTTTAAATATGACATATTTATTAAAATATATAGCAAATCACAACAATATTGGTTAACTGCATTATTGTCCAGCATTAATCTGTGAAATGCAACTATTCTAAAACATTAACATCATGACCTTCTGTACCTTCTGATACGTGCTAGAAAATAAAATCGACTGAAAGTCAATTTAGTAAACCCAGGACACTGTAGAGAAAAGTGAACCAGACTGTGCTGCATCATAAACCAATGCCTGCATAAAAAGAGACTGATTGAATTACCCTGATATTCAAACCAGTATCACAATGTACATGTACCATAATCAATTACATCATTGTTCTGTGGAGACGCAGGCTGAGAGACGTTCACAGATTCCCAGCTCAGAGAGAGAGAGAGAGTGTAAAGTGGTCTGAACCATCGACTACAAACTGCTGAATCATCTCTGAGAACGACAGAGACGGACTGAGCTCCACCCTGTTCATCCTTCATTAGTTCTACACCACATGACCAGCCCCCAATACACCCCGGCTGTCCTGGAACAAATGAACAGGCTCTGTTCAGTCCACACTGACAAACCGCTCACAAGCTAAACACACACACCATTGCACTGATTATCATTTATAAAACCGGAATCAGTTCTGGACACTTGAAGATGTTTGAGGATGCCAGTGGATCAGTGGTGGAAGCACTTAACCTGCCTGCGGACCGCAGTAAAAACACACACCTCACTCATGGGCTTCAGTTTACCATTACATGTGCATTTCCTTCCGCAACAACACCACATCCTCATCTGAGGTCTGTAGGATCATGGCTGAAACCGGCCAACAAACAAAACCCTGTGAATCAACACGACCTGCCCCCAACAGAACACACACACATTCTGTTTTAAATACAACAAAACACTTTTTTTCAACATCGTTATGACAAACACCCACTGTCCTTTACAGAGGCAAGCTGGAGCTCCAGGACCGAGTTTGGACAGCCCTGGTCTAGACGGTAGATACACAAAACTATTGAGAAGACTGATAATAATATTTCAACACTGCTAATAATCAGAAATGTTTGTTGAGCAGTAAATCAGTATATTAGAATGATTTCTGAAGATCATGTGACACTGAAGCTTTGAACACAGGAATAAATTACAGTTTAACACTAAAATTGTAATTATATTTCACACTTTACTGTATTATTGATCAAATTAATGCATCCTTGTTGAACAGAAGAGACTTCTTTTAGATACATACTAGAGAGAGAACTGGCACTGAATGATCTTGATGTTGATCTTTTAACACAAACACAGCTCTTACAATCATCTACAGATCTTCCCTCAAATTCAGCAGAAGTGCAGAGTTCATGTGTGAGCTGTAGGTGAGACCTTCACTCGAGGTCACATCAACACATGTGTCAAGGGAAGAGTTCACACTCACACACACCACTGATTTCTGTGATGCAGAGTGAATCTGAATGAATGTGTTGTTCCTGATGCTCGTGGTGTTCTCTCTTTGATCTCCAGACCTGCTGAGCTCGCTAATACTTCATCTTTTCATTCAAACGAATACACAGAAAGTCAAGTTTTCACTGCAACTGCCACAATTAAACGTTTGGTATAACTTTAACTTAAGAACTTATGACAAACATGTATATTTGTCAAAACAGCACAGGATAAATATTTTCACTAATAAATACCACCATATACTTTCACCAGATGATTAATCCCAGTTTTTCTTTGAAACCTATCAATTTATTAAACTTTTTAACCAAAATATTATTTTTCGTGCTTTATGAAATTTGAATTATTTTGGAGGTTTTGTTCTTTTTTTTTATCAAAGCACCTTATTTTTGGAGGTTCAGTGTCTTGATCACAGACGCAATGATGGTACAGTAGTTCATTGATTAACCCCTGAAGCGCTGAGCATTAAAAGCTACATCTGAAGCTGTGAATCAGAGAGCTACGCTGCTCACCTCTTGAACGTCTCCGCTGGGTTTCTCTCACACTCTCCCGCCTGCAGTGCGCTCTGGACCGCCGGCTCTTTCACTTTCTCCTCGTATTCTGGCACGAGTCCTGACCGACGTATCTGAGACACCAGGCCGCGGACGAAGCCGCTCACACACAGCGTGTCCGAGTCCTCGGCTCGGCAGAAGTGGAATCCCAGGCAGTGCTGGTGCAGGCCTCGGTGGATGCCGTGAACCGAACTGGGCCACAGTAACTCCGTACACAGAGCCGTCTTCCCGCTCCCAGGACCGCCGACCAGCAGGACCCCCCAGGAAACACCCTTCCCAGCTCCGCCGACGGGGTTGAGCGGCTCTGCGGTTCCCGAGGTGCTGAGGTTGCTGGTTTTCTCCTGAAGGCAGTGCTGGATCT
Source organism: Enteromius paludinosus (assembly GCA_032361165.1). NCBI lineage: Eukaryota > Metazoa > Chordata > Actinopteri > Cypriniformes > Cyprinidae > Enteromius > Enteromius paludinosus. The sequence continues at coordinate 5,696,979 of JAUMHQ010000019.1, read as the reverse complement.
TGTGGAAGACCCACTCGCGGCAGTAGAAGCATTTGCCCTGCAGCAGGCTGGTCTGGGCCATGATCTGTGTCCTGCAGGTCAAGAGGGGCGCTCACACATTACCGGGCATGCTCAAACCCTGAAAGGGCATCCGCGGAGACACCCGTTCATCATCACGATGAGTCTGAGTGACCGCTCCTCCTTTCGACGAACACAGAGGGGCGGTGGACCGCAGAACCAGACTCTGAAAGCGATGAGGTTGAATCCTCACACCCTACACAGCGAGGTCTCCATCAAATCCATCCATGTCTCAGAGATCACAGTGTTTGTCATAATGCGGATTTAGCAGAATGATGAAACACCCTGAAACAAACACCACAGTCACCATTAAAGCCAACATGCAATTCACACTGTTCAATCACACATGGTACTAGCAATAACATGGTTATGGGTTCCATTCCCAGGGAACACAGGAACTGGACAAAAGCACTGATCGCGTGCAAGACAAAGCACTGGCCAACTGCATAAATGCATTTAAACAATTAATGCCTTCATTATTATTCACTAACATTAATTGATTTAAATAATATATTATTTTAGTTAAAACACTGATTTGTAATGATACTCTGATGTCCCAAAACATTTCTTGTGCAGCACTGTTATTTTATAAACAATCAGCAGGGACTCTTCAAAGAGATCAAACGCACGGATTCAATGCAATGCACATCACTTTGGATAAAGCCCCGGTCAAATGCATGAATGCAAATGAACAAGTAATAAAAATCATGTTTGTTTTCAGAATATTTCATCAAGACTGAATAATTTGCTTAACTCCAATTAACTTAAAATGTAGCTAAATTGTTTTTTAAATTTTCCCTTCCTAAATTATCAGCAATATAAAAATATCAGATTGTAAACAAACACAGGGTGCTGTGTAAAAACACTCAGTGGGTGCTATCACCTACATTGTAATACTAGAGCATCATGGGTTTCTTCGTTTGGCATGAAACACACAAGCAGCAAGCACTTTGGCCAACATTCAAAAGAGCAACGAACCACTGAAACATATGCAAATACTGAGCCAAGTGTGAGGAGAAACACACACTCCAATAAGTGCGGGAGAATCAAGCTCCCAAGCAGCTCGTGAGTCAGCAGTATCTTAGGTTATCTTAGGAAAGACTTGGAAGAAAAGCTACATTTAATGTCCTAAAATGATTGACAACTATTGATACTTTAATACCCCAAAAATACTGGTGATTGACAACTAAGTTTCCACTGGAAAAACATTGGTGATTGATAGCACCCAAAAAATATGATTGACAAGACTTTGATGACCACAAAACACTAGTGACTGACAGTGGATCTAACAAAGCCCCAAAATGCCCACAAAATATTGATTCATAAATGATGCCCCACAAATATTGCTGATTGACAATAGATCTTATAAAGACCAAAAATTGCTATTGATTTACAAATGATACCCCAAAATATTGGTCTCTAACAATGATACTTTGATGACCCAAACAGACCATGGATGACAATGGATACAAAACGGATCTTTTGATGCCGCAAAACGTTATCGATTCACAAATGATGCACCAAAATATTGGCGATTCACTAAAGCCCGAAAACGCTGACTAGGTTTTGACACACTTCCAGAGTTCCCCCATGGAAAAACTGTCAAGTCATGGCAGTCGACAAATAATAAAACCAACAAAGCCCGACCACCACAGCTACTACTGTACAGACTCGGTCTATTCATATGGGATCTCTCTAAAATAGAGTTTGACAGGAAGTTTTAAAGTCTGTCACAGATCAGATCACAGACAGTATCTGCTAATGCTAATAAGTTACCAGAGTTTAACAGTGGTGAGAATCACTCAGTCACTAATGTTTTTAACGGAAACTTTGGTACATTGCGAGAGCGGAGCGCTCTTCAAACGGATCTTTAAACGCCCATCAGAACGAACCCGTTCAAACACCCACCAGAACGCAACAAAACAACGGGTGACAAAGAATCTGAACACACACACATTATTCGGGCTCCGGGTTTCCGTTCGTCTTCAAATTTAAAAACATTTATTTGAATCGTGACGGTTATTTAACGGCTATTCTGATTGAAACACCCCGTTTGCTCTGAGAGCGACCGACGCGTCGCGTCAACACCAGATCGCTCCTGCTGTCGGTGCGGCAGGCGTTCCGTTGATCATAATGGGATCGTTCTAGTTTGTCGCGTCGCGTCAGACGCGGTGACTCTGAGAGCAACTTCAGCCGAAAGCGGTAAATATCTACTGAATATCTCACCTGCAGCGGGTCTGTTCTCTCAGATATCATATCTCGTCCACAGAGAAACACTCTTGTGACGTTTTTCTGTCGCTATTCCCAATCCCGAATCTTCCATTCACATTTTCCGCTCCGGTTGTGTGTCGGTTTGTTCTATGGAGCTCCTCCCGGAGACCGATGCTCGCCGAGGCCGAGGCTCCGCCCATCAAGCACGACGCAATGACGCATGCGCAGAAGATTATGGGACATGTAGTTCTGTCATACGTACGCACGCAGACGTTGTAGTTAACGTTAAACAATACAAACGTTGCACACGAATTAATGAAATAAAAAGATCGTACATACACATACATAAAGTCACATAATAGAATAAATACAAAAAATAAAGAATAGCCTAACAACAAAAGTGTGGTAACTATGTTTTTTTGGTATATTGCTGTATAACCAATTTTACTACAAATGCCATGATGAAACTATGGTTAGTGTCGCAAAACCACCATGTGGTTACCATGGTTTTAGAATTTTTTTTAGTTTATTTTATTTTTTTGTAGTAAAACAATGGTTAATTTCCATATTATTTGTGCTACAAAACAGAAAGACATAAATGGTGTCCACTGACATTCATTTCAAAAGTAGTGCATATTACTCCTTAAATAGCTAATTATGTTATTGGTGCAAAGTAATGCATTATGATACTTTTGCGTAAATCTGGACTGTGCTTGCTTGTTTGTTTTTAATACGTTTTGTTTGTTTAAAGTACTGTTTTTTGGCAAATGTAAAATCCCTTTCATACAAAAAGTGAAATGAATAAACCCTGGGCTGGAGAAAAAGTAAATTCACATCAGACAAAGGTTTGCTTAGCGTGGTTGAATTTAATCAACGAAGGTCAACAGCAAAGACACTGTTTAATGAAACTGGATTAAAGGATTTGTGTTATTCAACGTATTTAATTATTGTAGGTTTGTGTCATATTCTGAGATTGCATTTCACAGTTTTATTGATTTTGAGGAATGCTGAATGTGTGGGATGAGTATGCATGTTCACATCAGTCTAGTACAGTAATATCATCACACACATAATGATTTCTCCTGATTTCTCTCAGCACAAGAGCTGTCAGATAATACATGAGAAACAGAGCGACTGGCCTTACTTATATGGGAAAGCAACACATTTTCTTGTAAATTAAAAAGTAATGCGTTACTTTGATAGTTGAAAATTGAAAAAAAGAAAAAGATTACATAACTCACTTTGTATTGTTGTCTCTAACACCACTGAACTACATATAGCTGCTGTGATTGGTAATGCTTCTGCATTTTATGAAACCTGAACCTGAAACCCAGCCAAACCAATCAAGAGAGCTGAGATAATTGCTGCAATTTTCTCTTTGCGCTGGTCGCAGAATAACTGCCAAATCTGGGGCCTTCGGGGGTCAGAACGGCCCCGGCACTCAGGGCTTTGTGAATATGTAAAGTGCCCTCAGCCAATCTGTCTCCCGCAGCCTGTCCTTCACACAGCTGTCAAGGTTTCTGCTTCACCATCATCAAACACAGCCAAAGCCATTATTAGCTGACACTTTACATGTGCGAAACACAGAAAACTCTTGTCAGGTGTCGCTTCACATGAATGTGTTTCAGGAATTAGCCACCTGACAACGAAGCTTCTCACCACATTATATAAATGTTAAGACAAAACGTTCTCAGATATTCATTTCTGACATACATTCTCATCATGTTGCTATTTATACTTGATGAACCATCTATGAAACATTTTTGTAACCTCTAATCATGACTGGACATTTTAACATTCATACAATAAATACATGTATTATATATATATATATATAACAAAAAAATATTATATTATATATAAAAAAAAACATTTATGTATTCATACTTATATATGATATAAATTAAATAAATATATGCAGGCAAATACATGTGAATTATTTTTTAATTAATTAATCACAATTAATCGTTTTACAGCCCTAAAAAAATTATGAAAATATGCTCTATTAGCAATGGTTTTGCAATCTTTGTAATAACACATGTCTAGACAACTAGAAACTGTTATGTTCTTAGATTGTTAAAAATAAATGTTCAAATAACATTACAAGAACATTGTGAGAAGCCTTTTGTAATCTTTAAAAAAATCGTCCAATCATTTAAAAAAAACTGGACATTTCAATCATAATAAAATAATATGAAACATTTCTCATTATGTTTTTATAACATAAATGACCTGTGAATGTATAGTGCCACGATCTAGCAAGCAGTGTTCTGTATGTTCACGAGGTTCTCTAAAGCTATTAACAAACATTCATGCTGTAATATTAATGATTAATATTAAACAATTATTATTGATTCATTTACACAACATTTAAAAGTAACGGTTCCATGATGTTTAATGTTAATGGAATATTACTTTAACAATAGAATGTTCAGAAATGTAATGTTATTCAACATAACCTCGGATGGTTTGTGTTTCTCATTAAAGCTTGTGTTAAAACCACAGCGGCAAACGCACATCAGATGCTGGTGACAAACAAAAAAGCATGAGTGTGATGTGGATGAGAGAAAGATAATAAATAAATAATCATGTAAATGAGACACAATTACCAATCAGGTAAAGCAGAAGATGAAGAGAGGAATAATTACAGTCAATCAGAGGCTGAAGACTCGTCTGAGACACACACAGGCTCTCTCTCTCTGTTGGTGTCCAGAGACGGCTCTGACAGGGTTTGAAGTGTAAGGGTTACCTCCGTCCTGTCCCCAGTACTGAAAACTGAGCAGATCAAGACTGTATGCTTGTTAATGTATAATGATGATGAAACAGTTTTGAATAACGTTAGTCATGTCTCCAGATGAACTCCAGCTCAGCTTTACTTGATTCTCCATCAATCAGTTTCTAGAAGAATCAGCGGAGCAATGATCTTCACAAGCCTCAAAACATCTCACATCTTTATTTCTTCAGCTCTCCATCAACATTATATGTTTGCTCATTATATATCATCTTACTGAGACATATTACTGGAGATATAGAGCTATGACCGATATTTAGATCATTATGTCAGTATCTGCTGCACTGATATAAAGATCTCATTTATTTACAAGCATCAGAATCACATCATAGAAATACCAACAGAAAATTGCATATTTATGCTCAGTCTGTGAATAAAAATAAGCACTTTGTTCCTCCATATTCTCATTATATCATACTGTACAGTATATGGGTAAAAGAAGACCCTGATGAACTTAATACTCAAAAAAAAAAAAAAAAACACACATGAGACTCAACAAACTCTTCCATTCCAAAAAAAAGAGGATTTTCTGATTATCATAGGGGTTATCTAAAATGTTTTAAAAGAAACATTTATAGACGTGAGTTAGCGTATGTTTGTGTTGAATGCAGGCACATGACGCCCCAGACGTGTGTGTTTGAGGGCCTGCAAGTGTGTGTTATCAGCAGTATGTGGCTCTTTCACCCTGAAGTCTGTCTGTTTTGACTGCGGCGGTTCAGATCCTATCAGTGTGGAGACTGAACGCATCAGCTCCTCTAACGGCCCTGCACCAAACCTGATACTGTTACCCTCATGTTGAACAGGTCGGGTCACCTCGCGTCCAAAACCTCACACACACTCGCTTCTCAAGTCATTCGATCTGGTTTAAAAATCGAATTCAAAGACAAGGGACAGAAAGTGATCTTTGGGGAATATTGAGAGTTTATCTGTGTTTGATTTGTAGTTCTTTTCAATACCAGCAAATCTGAAAATTAGTATGCAAAGAAGTCTAAGTGTAAGGATATTCTATATATAATTGAGGTATAAATAGACTTAACATTCTCGGAACGTTCTGGCAATGTTATCTCAAAGTTATGAACAACATGAACTTTCTCGATAGTGTTAATATTCGTTATGTATATTTGTTGATATATGTTCATATGTGTTCACATATTACTGATAGAGAATAAAATGTGGGAAAAACATTAGTAAATGGTGGAAAATGTAATATTTCTGTAACCTTGAAAGGTGCCATAGAATGGAAAACTGAATTGGCATGGTTGAATAATAACAGTTCAGTACATGGACATAACATACTGTGAGTCTCAAACACCATCGTTTCCTACTT
>JAUMHQ010000019.1:5668363-5690493 GCA_032361165.1 Enteromius paludinosus | reverse complement strand
ACAGCCTCTCTCAGCTGCTGGAGATCTTTCTCTCTCTGCTGGATTCTCTGCTGGAGCGTCTTCTGAGTCTCCTTCAGGTGCTTCTGCAGGACAAACAGATGATAGTGAATCTCACAGAAAACTACTGACACAAAATCATCATGTGATCAGATGAATCCATTAAAAGTTGAGCTGATAACTGAGAGCTATAGGTTCAAACACCAAAAAGTGAAAAGTGAAACTGAAACAGATGTAGAGCTTCAAACTGACAGTGTTTCTGTGTTCTTGGCGCTTAAACTCTACACAGAAAATAAACAGACTATTGGATCACTGTACTAAGTATTAACTTTATCGTTAGTGTTAAATACCTGTTTCTGTGTTCTCTGTGCTGCAGCTGGTACAATGTCATGGTTTTTATGTTCATCCATCGTACACAGCACACATATACACTTCTGATCAGTGCGGCAGAAAACCTCCAGGATCTTCTCATGTTTCTTGCAGATCATCTCCTGCAGTCGTCCAGTGGCTTCAGTCACTTTATGTGGTTTATGTGAATGAAACTCCTCATGTCGGTCAAAATGAGTTTTACAGTAAGATTCCTGACACACCAGACAGGACTTGAAAGCTTTGTATTTTCTTCCAGTACAGACGTCACACTGAACATCTCCAGCTCCAGCGTAACAGTCAGCAGAGCGTTTAGTCTTCTTCAGTTTCTCCACCACTTCAGCCAGAATAGTGTTTCTAGCTAAAGCAGGTCTTGGACTGAAGGTCTGTCTGCACTGAGGGCAGCTGTAGACTCTCTTCTGATCTTCCCGATTCCAGAAGCCTGTAATACAGCTCTTACAGTAACTGTGTCCACAGGGAATGGCCACTGGATCCCTCAGAAGATTAAGACACACTGAACATAAGAACACATCCTGAGTAACTCTGGCTTCCGCCATTTTACTGCAAGAATACAGACGCCACCACACAACAGCTAAACTATACTTTAGTTTCTCTTTCCCTCTTTCCAAATATATACCTGTTTCCTGGTTCTGAGCTTGAGTGACGTGTGCAAACAGGTGAGTCTGGAACAGGTTCCTCATTCCTGGTCCTGTAGACTCTCTCTCTCTCTGCTTTTCCTCCCACATTAATTTCTTTTCAGCCTTGGTAATTTTTTTTTCTTAGTATTTCCCTGAGCTGTAGGTGACCCCTAAAATATGGGATTTGGGAGTAATATGAGTCAAACTACATTGTTGAAGGTATATGTTGATTTGCTCTTTCGTAATGTGGCAAAGAAAACTTTTTATTATATTTGTGTCAAGTCTGTACATATTGGAGAGTTACAAGGAAGACCAGATACCAAATGGAGAAATTTCTGTTTTTGAGGGAGTACACCCACCATGTAGAGTATTATATAAACCTACTGTCTTGTAATGGGGAGATCTTCAGTGGAGAATAATCCATGATACTGTTTTTCATGTTTTTTGAATGTCCAAGATGGGGTTCTTTATTTTCAACACTTTTAATACAGATGATGGCAACTGCTTGGGCAGTTCAGACATTAGTGACGCAGGTGTCTGAGCTCTTTACTCAGCTTCCACACCTGCAACAGTCGTGGCCCAAAGAGGTTTCAGATCTTAAAGAAATAAGTCGCCACATCAAACTGCCTCTGGTCTTTGCTTGTTAATACAAAACACATTATCCTGTTTTCAAAGATGTTCTATTTTTGTTTAGTATACCTGATTGGCTGACAGTCGCAATCTTGTTGCCCTTCCTGCGTATTACCTCGTGGGGGCTGCTGAGAAGTTGCACTCTTTGCCAAAAATATAAGGCTTCCCTTTGATCGGGGGTGATTTCATAATTTCAGGTGGTCTAGATGGTTTGCACCTGGCCCTTAGGTAATGGAACCTTCTAAGCTCAAGTCATGAGAACTTCACCTTTCATATGCACAGTTCACGCTCATTCATTCAGGCTTTAATTTCACACATTATTCAGTATATTAATTGCTTCCATGATTTACATTCTTTTGTTAGTATGACAATATCATTTCTATATTTTACTACTAAAATTCACAATACAACCTCCCACTGTCCTCTAGCAACTGTCCAAGGGGCCCCCATGATAATTTCATTTTATTTTCATTATTAAAAAAATAAAAAACAAGCATTACAATAATATAAAACAACAAAAAAAGACACTTTTTAGTATTGAGTTATTTATTATAATGAATATACATTTTTCTACCCATGCTCTAAAGTATTTGTAGGGTTGGCGTGGGACAATAGCACATAGAGTTTGTACAGTATTAAAACAATTACACCTATGGAATGTTCACTAAAACACACTTGCGTTTGTGTGTGTGTTGCAATCTAGGAAAACCTGTTGGATGTCATGCTGGGATGTTTTCAGGATATAAAAAAAATCTGTCATCTCTGAAAATATCTTGGCAAAATCCATATATATACATATACCCTTTAAACCAAGTCAGTCATACAAGGCCTGCTGCTTCAACTCTCACCACAGTGTGGCGTCATATTTCAGAGGGCGTTTTTTTCAATAAAACAAATATTATTAGAATACGTTTTACAATAAAGTACCATTTGCGTTTTTCTATTTCACAATTTCACATTTCATTTAATTTGCTTCTTGATGCTGTTTGTATTTAATTATGAAGTTTACTAGCAATATCTGACTGAATATTGTTTTTACTTTTTTTCCTCACAACCGATGCGAAACAAACTCAGTAACAATCTTGCAAGTAAGAATTGTGAGATTACAAAATGCAGTTACATTATGTATTATTATTATTTTTCAGTCAAAAAGTGTGATTTTAGCATTTTATATATACTATTATAGTTTATAGATAACATTTTAAATTACCTTTAATTTTTATACTCTTCATTTTAATTTAATGTTTAATAATATTATACCGTACACTTGCTGTTGGTGATAATAGCTTATTTTTTTATTTTTATTTTTTTGCTTATTTTAAACATTACTATGAGGTTAAATTATTAACATTTTAATGTATTTATTTCTAGTCTATAATTTTAATGCATCAATCTGATATCTTGCCATGGCAAATAATTTATAGCTAACTGGATAGTAAGAGTTTATTGTTATTTAAGCAGTCACAGATGTGAAAAATGATTACAGATTGAATTTTTTAATAATCTATTTTCAGAAACAGAGCAGCAGCAGGTAGACAGCTGTGATATTCGATCATGTTTCACACTGAAAGTATTTAGTAAAAATCATTGTGATGTTTGTGTTTGTGCTAATGTGTCTCAGCAGGTGGCGCTGTTTCGTGAATAACACAGGTCTCTTGGACAGAAATAAAGGCATAAATGTATAGACAGTTAAAGAACAGACACACCAGATATCAGAAATCAGATTCATTTACATACAGTATCATAAAAAATAAAAAATAAAAATAAATAAAATTATATACAGGTCAAAAAGAAATCTTTCACTCTCATGATTAGCACATTTGGGGTGAATTGATCAATTTTAGTACAGACAGGGACAGATTATGGACCGGGCCAGCGGGGCCGCTACTCAGGGACCCTTGGGGTGCAGGGGGCTCATGGGGCCCCTAGCCAAAAACAATTTGTAATGCTTATCAACAATGTATTTTCATTTGTCTATTTTACAGGGCCTACAATCTTTGATCCTCTGCCTCCAAGGGCCCCTGACCCTATAGGGCCTCTGATGGAAACATGGAGGGAGGGCCCTTGAAGTATGGTGGTAGTGCTGGGGGGTGGGGGCGTTTTGCGCAAACGTTTTGCGAATGTTTTGCCCAGGGGCCCACACAACCCATAATCCATCCCTGACTACAGATACCTGTTCAGTGAAACCGAGTCTGAATCGATGGACATCAGCATCTCATGTCCTCCAGATACGATCAGCAAACCTACTCAACAACCTCAGAAGATCTTCAGAAACAGAGTGATCCATGAGCAGATCCTGCAGAGAAGAAGAGGAGAGAATGAACTGAACATCTTAACAAAACCCACGACTCAACTGAATCATTCTCAGTGAATCATCTCACACACTTCACCTGTGTCTGTCTGCTATTCTCACAATGACTATCTATCTCTCTACATAGACAAATACTATTTTAATACTATATGACTTTTAAATATTTATTACAATAAATGTTCACATGTTATGAGATGACAGGACGCTTCTGGATGCTGTTTCGCTTATTTCAGTTAATCTCATCAGATGAGCGCTCCGACTGATTCAAACTCGTGACTTCAATCACTCAGTTCAAGCGATTCACTAGCAAACATCACTTGTAGAGATTTTTAAAAGCGTGTAATTATGTGTGAAACACAGAATCAGTTAAACCATAATGATTCGAAGCACTCCAATCGGATCGCGTTTCTTGAATCATTTGAATTAGATCGAGATTTAAGAAAGCGTATCGGGATTTTTTCTTTTCTTTCCTTTTATTAAACAATGCAAAACATCAAACCAGTTAAGACAGTATGGATGTTAAAAGAATACAACAGAAGAAAGAAAGTACACAGACACACATGTGTTGCCAGGTTAACACACAGAAAACAAGTAGTACAAAATAGAGTGACTATAGAGATGCAGTTCTGTCTACTTCAGGTTTAACAGAACTTTAGTCCTAACGCAGGTTCCATACTTCTGTAGATCAGCTTTGAATAAAGAATGGCATTTTAAGAGACAGCAAGTTAATGTATATAAATAATCTTTTGTTCCCTTGGTCTTTTTATTTCTTGGAGTTCTATTGGTTTTACACATGAGCTGTACGTTTGCTGCTTAGAAGCACATGGAGCTGATACGGACTGACGGAACATTCCTGTCTCTGTGAACAGAGGCTCACTGTAGTTTTGTACAGTAAGTGTTTTATTCTGCATCATGTCAATATATCAGCAGCTCAGACTCTCTCACACGTACTGATTTAACTGTGTTTCCTGACACAGAGGAACTCAACCGCTGAGAAACACAGAGGAACATTCAGAGAGAAAGACAGAGGGAAAATCCAGGGGAAATTAAAAGGACAATTTAGAGGCTGAACGTATGTTAACCAAACACAGGCGCTCGTATATCACACTCCAGCAGCGGCTCCTCACACACAGCACTGTGTTTCACAGACTGAACTAAACATGGGAGGCTGGGGCATGTTGTCACACTTTACACTGCACTGGAAACTTCTCAGGATGGGTTTAGAGGGGTCACTTCCTTCTGAGAAAAAGAAATCAAATTAAATATGACTAATATTCCAATTAAAGATGTATTGTTGCATATTTCAGAAAAAAAAAAAATTAGAAAAGTAAATATTAAAAGAAAAAAAAATTACAATTATAACAATTTAGTATAACAATTTAAACTAATTATGGCTAAATAAATACTTCATAATTAAATAAATAATGAAAAACAAATAAAAAAGAAAATAAAATAGTTTCCATAAATAATAATAATAAGATGGTTTAATAACCATGTTATTATTATTATTATTTATGACAATTATTTTATGGCTTTGTAATAATAATATATAATAATAATAATAATTTTAAAATTAATAAAATTAAATTTATAAAATTATTTTTTTATTATTGTTATTATATTTCAGATTTCAGATAATTAACTTAATTTAACAATTTGAATACTGTAAATAAAATAAATACAGTTTGCTGGCTTTTCCCCAAAAACAATATAAGAAATGATAAAATAAAACACAAAAAAAATTGTATTTCATAATTAATTGACACACTTATTACAGTATAAACACATAAAAAAATAAACACAATTCTGTATTTGTGCATAATGTGACAATAATTAACCCGAGAAGACACTTCATTATAGTGTGTTTTATTCTGTTCCCTCATTGTTCAAACCAGACATTATACTGATGTTTTGGACGACAGACAAAAAATTTATTTATTTAGTATATTACAGTTTTTAACAAGATAACATGGAAAACATTGCTTGAGAAAAACTTTTAAACAAAAATGTTAACTACTGAAAATGCTCCATGTGACAACTAGCCCCGGCAAGAGAGACAGAAAGCATTCTTTCAGCATGTTTGCATGAGAGGTTAGTTAGTTCTTCCCAAAGCGCCCTAATTCCTGATTTTAAATCAATTAAAAGTTCTCCAGCCATCGCGTTCAGATCAATGGCGTCTCGGAGTCTTCCTGAGGAGCTTGTGTACTCGTTTGTTCCTGAAGTAGGTCAGTGGAGCATCAATGCTGCATTAATCCGCTAAAATTAGCCTCATCAGACCCAGCAGACGTTTTTAATTAAAGAGGAAACAAACATCAAGGCATCCCGCCCAATTAAAAGATCAGCACAAACAGAATAACGATAGAGGATTGAACACACAGAGATTAGTGGAAGGAGGCTGAGAGACTGCAGATAATCAGCTTTACCGACCGATCCGGTTATACCGACATCTACAGACCACGAGCCAGCCTCTGCTCCCCGGAGAAATGGGTCGTGTGAAGGGGAAGACTGATTCAAACAGTTCATAAAGGAAATAAAGCAATTTTGACCGCTGGACTTCATGAGATAAACTACTTCTTATGACCGCTAGATGGCGCTACGCCCTCGTGTATCTGCAGAGAAGCGTTCATTGACAAACTCCAGCATCTGAAATGAGTTATTAAACGAATAAATCTCGAGACATTTCCCAAAAGAGCATGTGAAACTTCAGACACACTGCAGTTAAATAAATAATTAAACACTGAAACATTACAAAATCAAAACCGACTTCACAAGTGATACAGGACAAGATATAAAGCCCTTTTTTCCCATACACTTTGTTAAAATGAATTAAAAAAATATATACCAGCAGATGTTCTCCCTTTGAATTAAGTTTATTTTTCTGACAGATATTATGTTTATGTAATAAATATATCTCACTTAATTTTTATTTATTTACTAATTTATTTATTTATCAGAGAACAACTTTTTGTCAAGTCAAACATAACCATTTTCACATCTATTATTTATTATTGGTAAATAATATTTAAATTGCGTGATTTAACTGGAATCTGAAAACAGAAAGAAGATTTCCTGCAGACAAAACATTACACTTTTCATTACACTGGGCAACGTTCTTGCTAATATTAACAATTTATTATTGTGACAAATTACACAGAATTCACAAATATGCTCATGTAGGCTATATTACATATACATGTATTCAAACACTTATAACGACTGATAATGAATGTAGGAACGTAAATCAGGGGTTGGTGTTATTGTGGGCACATAACGGTACGTTTAATACCTGCAGCGCAACTCTCTTATAATATTCAGATTGACAGCCGCCACATCCAATCAGCGCCCCAGTCGATGACTTTACAATAGAATTGGGAGCCAGGGAGGGGCGGGGTCAGACACAGAGAGCCAATGGCAAGACAGCAGGGCGGGAGTTTTCTCAACTCGGGCTTTTGTTCTCTGTCAGGGCAGTAAAGTGAAGTTTGGTCACCGTTATTCCGCGGGACATCCCGTATCAGAATCACAGGGATAACATTAGAGCTGCTTTATTTCCTTGAGGAAAAACTCTCAGGAGGATTTTATCGTAGCGAACTTTCCTTTTCCTCACAATGGAAACTCCATCATCATCATCATCATCGTTATGATCCTGAGAGGAACGCGAAGTTTTGCTGGATGAATTCTGACAGGATTTTACAGCGAACGAACTCTTTCTCCAGCATAAAACGGATTTTTAAGGATACCCCGCGGATCTTAAAACTCTCTTTGGGAACTCTTTAGCGGAACTTTACCTCAAGTTTGTTTGAAACGGCAAGCGCGCTCTGGATACATTTCTTTTGATCGCCGCTTTTTTGGATACAATGTTGCAAATCTGAGGTGAATGTATCAGGCTCGGAAAAACCCTCACTGGATCAGTGATCATGGCGCTTTCAGGTAGATCTCTAGACACTTTGCACCTCATTTTGTTCGTTTTATGGACTTTATCGCGCTACTCTTTATCCACTCAAGTTCGGCAGGAGTTTGAGGTTCTGGAGGAGCAGTCAGTGGGCACTTATGTGGGCACCATCGACACCAAACCTTCTTTTACGTACAGATTCAGCGAACACCACAAACTTTTTTCCATCAACGCCACGACGGGCGTCATCTACACGTCCTCCGTGATCGACAGAGAAGTTTTGCCTAGTAACATCATTAACGTGGTGGTTCTGTCCAGCCAGCCCACGTACCCCACCGAGGTGCGCATCGTGGTTTTGGATATTAACGACAATGCGCCGGTGTTTCCTGACGCGTCGATCGTGGTGTCCTTCAAAGAGGACGCGAGCAGCGGGCGTCAGGTGATTCTGGACACCGCGACGGACGCGGACATCGGCAGCAACGGAGTGGATCACAACACATACAGAATCATCAGCGGGAACGACCAGCAAAAGTTTCGTCTGGATATCACCGTCAATCCGAGCGGAGAGGGCGCTTTTCTGCACTTAGTCTCCACGGGAGGGCTGGACAGAGAATTAACCCCTTTCTATCAGCTCCTCATTCAAGTGGAAGACAAAGGAGAGCCTAAAAAGTTTGGCTATTTGCAGGTAAATGTGACCATTCAGGATATCAATGACAACCCGCCTGCTTTTGACCAGGATCATTACCAGACCAGTGTATTTGAGGACACTGCAGTTGGCTCTAGTGTTCTCCAAATAACAGCCACAGATCTGGATGATGGTGCAAATGCTGATATATCATACTTTTTAGATGAAGGAACTCCTTTTCAGATAGACCCTAAGGCTGGGACTGTGATCATAAAGGAGGGGCTGGATTATGAGACAAGAAAAGAGTATTCCCTCACCATCCATGCAGTAGACAATGGCATCCCTTCTCTCTCGGGCAGGTCAGAGGCGACCATAAAACTGCTTGATGTGAATGACAACGACCCCGTAGTTAAATTTCGATACTTCCCTACCACGTCCAAATTCGCGTCGGTGGATGAGAATGCACAGGTGGGCACCGTAGTAGCGCTATTAACGGTTTCTGATTCAGATTCGTCCACTGCTAATGGTAATATTTCAGTTTCTATACTCGGCGGAAACGAACAGAGACACTTTGAAGTCCACAGTTCGCCTGTGCCCAATCTGAGCCTTATCAAAGTAGCCAGTGTGCTCGACCGAGAGCGGATCTCTTCCTACAACCTCACCGTTTCAGTGTCAGATAACGGCAGGCCCGTCGCTCGCTCGTCTTTTGCAAGTCTGGTTATATTTGTGAACGATATTAACGACCATCCGCCCATATTTCAGGAAGCCGTGTATAGAGTAGACATAAGCGAGGACATTCCTAAAGGCAGCTACATTAAAGGGGTCTCAGCCACAGATGGAGACTCTGGGCAGAACGCCAATCTCCGCTACTCGCTGGTGTCTGGAAACAGTTTGGGCTGGTTTGCCATCAGTGAGAACAGCGGTTTGGTTACCAGCGCAGCAGAGCTCGATAGGGAAATAGCTTCTCAAATAGTGTTAAATATCAGTGCCAAAGACCAAGGCCTGCAGCCCAAAATCTCCTA
Organism: Enteromius paludinosus; assembly: GCA_032361165.1. Taxonomy (NCBI): domain Eukaryota; kingdom Metazoa; phylum Chordata; class Actinopteri; order Cypriniformes; family Cyprinidae; genus Enteromius; species Enteromius paludinosus. The sequence goes on along the minus strand of JAUMHQ010000019.1, from coordinate 5,681,015 downwards.
CACTAAATTAGTAGTAAACATCACCGACGTTAACGACCAGATCCCTACTTTCATTCAAAGCACATATCACATTTCATTAGTTGAGCATTCTTCAGCCGGATCTGAGCTTGTGGTTCTGTCCGCCACAGATTCGGATCTCGGTGCCAATGGCACAGTCCGGTTCTCATTTGACCCTGAAACCCCCATAAGCATCCAGAATAAGTTCAGGTTGGAGGCAGTTACAGGCCGCTTGAGTACAGCCACAGAGTTAGACAGAGAAGAAGAGAGCTCCTATCTGCTGCACATTAAAGCCACAGATGCAGGAACGCCTCCCCTTTACTCCATTTGCAGAGTCAATATCACACTGAAGGACGTTAATGATAACAGCCCGGTGTTTTACCCTGTGCAGTATTTTGCCAATATTAAAGAAAACGAGCCTTCAGGATCATTTGTGACCAGTGTAACAGCTTCCGACCCTGATCTTGGCCGCAATGGCACTGTAAAATACACCATCACAGCTGGTGATTCGTACAAGTTTCACATCAACAACAACTCTGGTAAAATCACGACTTTAGTGCCACTTGACAGAGAGGAGAAAACCACTTATCAGCTGCAGGTCACTGCGACGGACGGAGGCGGTTTGCGCTCAAACACACATGCTATAGTCACAGTCACTGTTGTAGACACGCAAGATAACCCTCCAGTGTTCAGTCAGAAAGAGTACAGCTTTGTTATGTTTGAGAACGTGGCTGTTGACACCATTATTGGCACTGTGTCAGCCACCACGGTAGATCTGAACACAAATATCACTTATTTGATCGCATCAGGGGACCAGCGCGGTCTGTTTGCTATCAAAGGCAGCACAGGGCAGATCACAGCTTCAGGTCTGATAGACAGAGAAGAGCAGGCGTTTTACCAGCTCAGGGTGATTGCGAGGGGTGGGGAGGTTACAGGGGAAGCTTTAGTTAATATCACAGTGAAGGATTTGAATGATAATGCCCCTCATTTCATTCACAATGTTGAGCATGTCAGCGCTGTTGAAAACTGGGCCACTGGACATCATATATTCCAAGCTAAAGCTTCAGATCCTGATGAGGGGACCAATGGAGTGGTCGTTTACAGTCTTAAACAGAACCCCAAAGGCTTGTTTCATATTCACGAGAGACACGGACTGATCACCCTCACTGGCCCCTTAGAAGTCACCACTAGCTCCTACCAGGTGGAGGTCATGGCCTCCGACCTCGGCGTTCCTCAGCGCACTTCCAGCCTCATTCTCACCGTCAGCGTGTACGACGTTAATGACAACGCACCAGTTTTCGACCAGCTTTCGTACGAAGTCACGATTCTAGAATCCGAGCCGGTTAATAGTCGCTTTTTCAAAGTGGAGGCCAGCGATAAAGACTCTGGACTCAATGGGGAAATTGTGTATGACATCGTTAGCGGAAACACAAATGATGTTTTTGGGATTTTCCCTGACGGGCAGTTGTACATTAAAGCAGATTTGGATAGAGAAGTACAAGATCGCTATAGTTTATTAGTGGTGGCCAAAGACAGAGCCGTGGAGCCGCTGAGCGCCAGCATTAATGTGACGATTCTTCTCGATGACGTCAACGACAACCGTCCGCTTTTCAACAGCACAAATTATGTGTTCCACTTTGAGGAAGAGCAGGAGCGAGGCTCTTTCGTCGGGCTGGTTTTCGCTGAGGATAAAGACTTTGGGCCAAACAGCGAGGTTCGTTACTCCTTTGAAACGCCGCAGCCAAATTTTGAGCTGAATGCAATCTCGGGCGCATTGACTAGCACGCTACAGCTCGACCGCGAGTCTCTCATGAGACAGAGAGGTGCCGCAGTGTTCAGTTTCACCATTATATCCTCCGATCAGGGCCTTCCCAAGCCTCTCAAAGACCAGGCCAAAGTTCAAGTGTACATACAGGACATCAACGACAACCCGCCCAAATTCACCAAAGATATTTACCAGGCCTCAATCTCAGAATCCGCCCAGAACCTGACGCAGCTGCTCCGAGTCTCGGCCTCAGACGTAGATGAGAATAAAAACGGCCTTGTTCACTACGATATCATGGAGGGAAATGAGGAGAAACAGTTCAGCATTGACAGCACTTCTGGTCAAGTCACTCTAGTGGGAAAACTAGACTATGAGACCACACCCTTTTACTCCCTTAAAATCATGGCAGAGGACTCTGGGATTGTGCCTCTGTCTTCCACATGTATACTCAGCATCAGTGTTCTGGATGATAACGATAACTCTCCATCATTTCCCAAATCGACTCTCACAGTGGATGTGCTGGAGAACATGCGAATTGGAGAGCTGGTCGCCTCCGTAACCGCCACAGACTCTGATTCTGGATCCAATGCCGACATCACATACAGCATCTCCGCCACCAACAACCACGGCACTTTTAGCATCAGTCCCAACACTGGCAGCATTTTCCTGGTCAAAAAACTGGATCATGAAACGCAGTCCCTCTACAAACTCAACGTCACAGCCAAAGACAGCGGGAGGCCATCCAGGTCTTCCTCCATTCCTGTCATCATTCACGTGAGAGATTTTAACGACAACCCTCCTGTCTTTACACCAGGTGATATTTTTAAATCAATCCCTGAAAACCTCCCTCTCTCCACTTCTGTCATGACTATAACCGCTCATGACACGGATGCTGACATCAACGGGCAGCTGGAATACTCCATCGTCATGCAGACTCCTCGTGGCGGGCATTTCCGCATCGACTCTGCATCTGGAGTGATATCTACGAGCAAGGAGATCGACCGAGAGTTCTCCAATCTTTTTGAGCTGACCATCAAAGCGACTGACCAAGCCGTGCCAGTCGAGTTTCGCCGTTTTGCGCTGAAAAATGTTACCATATGGGTGACAGACCAAAACGACAACGTGCCCATATTTATCTCCCAGAACGCCCTAGTGGCCGAATCGAACATAGTAATTGGCTCCATTCTGACAACAGTAGTGGCTTTCGACCCAGACGAGGGTGCCAACGGAGAGGTGGAGTACGAACTTGTGAGGGGGGATTCTGATACGTTTATCATGGACCGCTACAGCGGAGATATCAGACTCGCCTCTCAACTCGTTCCCTCAAAGCTCATCTACAGTCTGACTGTGTCTGCTACAGATCACGGCACGGATCGCAAGACCTCACGGACGGAGCTGACAATAATCCTTCAGGGTACGGATGGCCCGGTTTTCTCCCAGCCCAAATACATCACTATTCTAAAGGAAGGCCAACCGCCTGGAACCAACGTCATCTCTTTGGATGCCTCCAGTCCGCGTGGCACTGGCACCAAGGTGGAGTTTTTTATTGTTTCGATCCAGAGCGGAGGGAAGGCCGCGGGCCGGCTTTTCACCATCGGCCGTCACTCCGGGGTGATCCAGACCGCTGCCGAACTGGACCGGGAGCAAGGCTCGGACCTCTACTTGATAGATGTGTACGCCACCGAAGCCGACGCCAGCCAGCCCAGAACTCAACACGCTGAGGTGAGTGATCGCTTTTTGTATTTTTGGGAGGTGTCAGTGATTTCGATGGCTCTTGCATATTGCGTGAAAGGAAATCTATTCTGAAACATGTGCTGAAGTCATTTGTGTGAATGTGGTGGAAAAACCTGAGCGAGCGTTGGATAACTGTACTTGCATTACTAAAGTTCCTGCTCCCCCCCCCCCCCCCCCTCCGTTCTTTTTTAGACGATCTGGGTTGTATTAAGTATAAATTGCTGTGCACTTGAGAATGTGGGCTTTGTTTTTTGGCAGGCTGGCTGTATTGTTTCAGCTCGGAGAGAGTGCAGGCCTTAATCTCGCTCGCTGTGCGGAGAGAGGGGAACCCTGGGTAAAATGTGCTTCTTTGCGTTCCTGCTGCGACTGAATTAATCTCTCTTATCAGCAGCGACAAATTCAACAAATCAGACGCCCAGACAGCATGATTGCAGATATTAATAACACGAAACCACGGGATGGGATTGTTTGTTTCTTTCTCATTGTAATCGTTTTCTGGCCAAGGAAAGGCAGGGTAAAAGGGAAATGAGTGTTGGAGATCCACGTGTGGGTCTCAGATACCTGTCCCCCGCCGAGTAAGCAAGGAATTAGCCAGGGTTTGAACACCCCGGGCGATGTCGGAGCAGGGTGGTCTGTGAGACCCTGCTTTGTGCCACCAGCTTTGCCTGAACAGGCAATAAGTGACCATTAAATTCAGCTGACCCTCTAAGTCTCAGTGAATAGAAATTTCCTTTCAGAGGGGGCTGAGCGCAGTAAGAGGAGGAATCTCTAAAAGTGAAACTTAATCTGCACGTTCAGTTGGTACATTGCGACGCATCTGCGTTGCTCCCGCTAAACTCTCCCTCGAGGGATAGAGTTAAACTCTCGGCTGCAGGAACCAGATGAAATTCTACACTGGGCTTGTGGGTTTGTGTGCGCAGGCCTCTGCTCAAATGAAAAACAAATGTGATTCTATATATGTGTGTGTTTTGGAAATTTCAACTGGAACCGAAAATGTTATATTATTACAGGCTTGATGATTTGCGTTTATAAAGTGGATTTTTTCTCTCTCTCTCTCATTCTCTGCTGCTGTGATCAAATGTGCTTTGTGTTAGAGTCTTGAAAATAGCTTCCCGAGAGGCGTTGCTCTCCACTCCGAGAGAAAAAGAGTGAGCGTAATTAAAGCCAAAACGGTTTGGGTTTGCTTTGCTTTGTTTTGTGAGGGGGTGTCATCGTTTGTGTCCGCTAACCGTGTGCTGAAATATCTTCTCTGAGGTTGTGTGAAAGTGTACATGTGAAGAGAAGATCATACTGTACAGCAGTGACAATGGAAGCAGATGTAGGTGATATTAGAGCCGCTCAAACTCTATGTGTGTGTGTGTGCCTTCTTACATAAACTAAAAAAAAAACTTCACCTCAACTCTGCTTTTTTACAGAAGATTTTAGGGCTGATTACTTGTTTCTCTCTTCTTCCTCTTTACTTCCTTTCTTTCTTTTCTTGTTGAGCGGTGGGAGGATGAGGGTTTGGATGGATAGATGCTTCCACAGTGCTCTCTGAACCATCTCTTTCTCCAGCTCCCTCTCTCCGTGTACGCCAGTACCTGAGCATCACACCTGTGCCTGAGCTTCTGTAGAGTCACTGTATGTGTTTGGGTTTGAAGGCAGGAGTAAGTTTGGTTAAAGCTAAACACATATCACTTACAGCAAGTCACCATATGCACTGTAAAAAGTTAGGTTACACTTTATTTTGGCAACTGTATGTTAACTAGCAGTCATTAGAGTATCAGTAGACTGTCTACTTCTATCTATCTATCTATCTATCTATCTATCTATCTATCTATCTATCTAACTATCTTCTAACACTTTATTTTGATGGATCCACAACATACAATACTGTACATACTTTTTTTTACAAGTTTTAGAAGAAAATGCTATTTCAGTCGTGCTACATCAAAACTTAGTCATTGCTTTCCAATTGTATTTTGTGATATTAACTAACATTTAACATTTAGTTAATATCAAAAAACAATTATTAAAAACATCAAATGTATGTTTCCGTGGAAAACAGTGACATGGTAAAAGTGTGTTCCTATGAATGAGGCATGAAAGGGTTAAGTGTTAAAGCATGCTATTGTTTCTGGTGGTGAGGTTTGTTTACTCCGAACTGCAGCTGAAAGTGATTTGAGAAAGTGAATCACTGAAATCACTGAAATGTGCTGAAGGTGTGGAGAAAGTTTAAACCGAGAGAGCTGATGTGCTTGAGTTCACCTGCATATTACACCTCATTATTATGCTTGAGTTAGGATTTTCACAAAACACAACAAAAAAAACATACATGTCATATAGCTTTGTCTTTTTTTCTACCATAACAACCCCAGTCTGATGCCACAGAGACATTTATTGCATCAACTGCACAAGAGAGTAAGTTTTCAAAGAATAAATCCTTGATGTTTGTATTGTTTTAATGCCATTAGCACATTTTTCCCCTGGTTTTAAACATAAAGAATAATAAAAAAGTCACTGAGGTAAGAAAATACACATAATTTAAGATTTATTTTCTGAAAACATGTCTTCTTTATGCTTTTATTTGTAATTTGATTTTCCATCAACGACTTCCATTGTTCTGAAAGAGTCTTGATTCCTTTGTCGGTTAATGGTGAAGATGCAAAGAGCTAGAATATTAATGCACAAAGTATGAGGAGCATAAATGTTCTCCATAAAACCTCCAGACAGAGTTTAGAGCAGCCTTTGGTATCTGGAGAAAGTCTAAGCACAGAATTGTCTTTCCTTCTGTTCATGAGATGGAATTTGAATTGAATAGGCCGCAATCCACAGGAAGTTGAGAAACAGCGGATGCATTCTGGGATATTAAGTGTTTTTTCACCCTGGTCCATTGAACTTTTCTTTTTTTTTTACTTTTAAAGACGACATTTCTGTCTCAAAATGTATAGCCTTGATACTAGGGCTGTAACGATACACCAAACCCACGATTCGCTTCGTATCACGATTTTTTTTGTGGGGGTGGGAGAAAAAAAATATTTTTAAAACAATTTGCGGCCGGCTTGGTATTAGATAACGGGGCTCGAGCACACTGAGCAAATACTTGAACCCCTCGTTATCGACAACCGAAAATGGTCACATATCTATGGCGGCAAACCTATGCCAGTAATACGTGAGCGCAGCACTGCAAGCGGTAAATCACATACGCCAGAGGAAATCAGATCGACACGCAAAGAAACGGGAGCCGCAAGCTCATTTCAAAACCGCGAAATGTCATCTGCGCGCAATCCAAGGTAGTCACGGGGTCGCGATGCACCCTTATCACACCGCGACACAGGATCGTGGATCTAAGTGTCGCGATTTCAGTTTCATATCGTGTATCGTTACAGCCCTACTTGATACATTTCGCGTTTTTTAGTTCAAAATTACAGTTGCGTGAATTTCTTTGAGTTTCAGTTCACTTTAATTCTACTTCCTTACTTTAGAATTGTAGTTCATTTCAATCCAACAGTAATCTGAAGTGTTTTGTCTTGCTTTCCGGTTCAAACATCAAAAGATTCTTACATCAAGATACATGTGAGGAAATTCAGTGAAGAAAGATGTGTATCAGTGATGACAGAAAGATAAACTTCATTCTAATCATGATTAACTGAGATTATAAGCCTGGCTTGGTCAAAACAGTATTAAAATCAACTAAAACTGCATCAAAATGAAGTGAGTTTATCCTTAAAGTGGACGAATATCTGTCAGTGGAAACTCATTCAAGGACAAAACAAGATTATTCTTCTGGCCTCTTTGAAAGATATTTGATCTTTTTTTACGCTTAAAACAGACTCCGTTTTGATCATTTCTCAGAATACAAGACTTATTATCTCTTTAGTAAGAGTATCAGATATGTGTGCTGAAAACAAGATCCTGCGGAGGAACAGTGCAGTGATGGTTGACTTGAATAACGAAATGAATGCATGTGTTTGCTGTAGTGGTGTGATGCAGACAGATGCAGGAGTTTGTGTTCGCTTGCGTGATTGAAAACAGCTGCGTGTGTTTGTGACTTTGTGCTACACTCAGCATGACTGTGTCTTTCTGTCTGAGTGTGTGTACCTGTTTTTCTATTCTGGTGGGGACTTAAACCTAAATACACACAGACTCCTGAGGACTCGTGCCACGGTGGGGACCTATTGATTTTTGAAAATCCAAAAATGTTTAGGTGTAGGGCAGTGGCGTACCGCACATCTCTGAGGCCCCCCCGCAAAGAAGGCCACGGGGCCCCTCCCACCAACAGTGATGCTATGCCACGAATTAAAATTTGATGGCGCATCTGCTGGAGTATACTATTCCCCATATACAGAACTGATTTAACAGTAATGAATGTGAAAATTAGCATTGCATTGGTGCATTTTATGTTATTATTCAATAACATTACAAATATGCGTACTGGTTGTGATATCGCTTTTTAGTAAGAAATATCCGCTGGAATATATAATTAGTCTGAACGTGGTGGCATTAAAAGAGCTGCTGCCTCAATTTGATTGTTATTTCAGCATTAGCATGAGGTTCATTCAATAGGTTATAATAATATTAATAATAATAACACACTGGCCCCGGTCTACGTATTTTATTTAACAGTAAAGGCTCAATAAAAGGTGCAGAACAAGTCTAAGCTGGCCTATACAAGTATGCGTAATTGTAGAAAATAAAAATATTCTGTAGTAAAAAATTAACAGTAAAAGAAAAAAGAATGACTCATTTTACGATGCTACATTTAGTCTTTCACTGCATCTTTAATGTCAATGTTGCGAGCACAGGCTTTCTCAATACTCAAGAGAGCTAAACTCGACAGTCTTTCTTGTGACATTGAGCTCCGGAGCAGAGTTGGGAGCACGTGTTACAAAAGTAATATATTACAGTAATAAATTACTTTTTGCAGTAACGCAGTTAACAACACACTCTTAGCCGAAATTTTAATTGTTCAAAAAACAGCAAGACACCACATTAATGGATAAAAAATGCCGCAAGTCAGCTCTATTTTCTGTTTGTGGTCAGTTATTATCCATGTGTGGCGTCCAAGTTTGTAAGTGAATACTAAAGGACAGCTTCATATATATACAGGATGTGTAGAGCGATTTATTTAATTAATCTCGCTCTCGCTGGATTGACCTTGTATGTGTGACGCAGTCAAGTGAAGGCGTATTTAGGGCAGGTTTCACAGAAGTGTCGCGAGGCTACTGACCCAACAGAGGGAATTATTTCGGCCTCTGTAAGAGACTAATAGCTCCGCCCGGCTCACGCTGGACAGTGGTCCTTCTACCAAAACAGCTCATACTGTTTCAGATATTAAAGTAGTTCAGATTTTTGTGTGATGGCAAAATAATAATATTTCGTTGAGTTTTTTTTAGGTAATTTAGAAAAACGCTTGGAGCATTTTTGTTCATTAAATATTAAGTTTTCGGTTTTTTTAAAAGTAGGAAGAAGTTTGTTCGTTTTTATTAAATCAGTTTAACTTTTTCAAATCATCACAACTTTCCTAAAATAAAATAAAACATTTCAAGCATATAACTGTCACGCTAAGCTGGAGTGCCACACACAGTCTTTTGGCTTTTCACACCCGTCATTAACAATAACACTGTCTAAACGTTAAACCTGCGCTGTAATAACCCATGTGCGACTTTGTGAGGAGAATCTAAAGCAGGCTCTTGCAGCACACGGAGGAACCAGTGCAACCACTTGCATTTTTTTCCAGTGGAAACAAAAAATCAGACGGCGTCATTTTTTCTGATAGGCTAAAGGTCAGAGTAATACCTCGTTCAGAACTGTTAAGGGTCTACTTTTATTTGTGTGTCCAGCAAAAAAAAAAAAAACTCAGAAAACACTAAATAATTGAAATATCTTCCTACAGATAAACACGTGAGGGTAAGCGTAACCCCCCATTCCCCAGTCTGAGATGCTTCATGTAAAACTTCATGCGCTGCGTTCATATACTGGGCTCTTCAGCAGTTCGATCTTTTAATATCATAGCCAGTTAAGCGTAAAATCTGCTCTTCAAACACATTGTGTTTGTAGGCTATAATGTAAATGACAAGTCAAATGTAAGAGAAAATAGATGTTCCCTGATTGCTGTTTTAGAAAATTATTAAGCATTATTTTTAGCAAGAGTTTTTCACGTTGGCTACTTTTTCAATCATTGCACTGCCTTCACGCTTTTCTCCAGCAGGACACGGCATTCTAAATTCATCTCAAATTCATTTGCCGCGTCTTAAATTTTTCAAAGCAAAAACATGTTCTAACCTATATGGTGTGTGAACGCCTTTTAGAAGGGCCTGGGCGGGGCCCTCCAAAGAGGCGGGGCCCCAACGCACCGCAGGGGCTGCGGGGGTGTCCGGTACGCCACTGGGGTAGGGTCAGTGTAGGACAATAGCACATCCACATGTACAGTAGAAACACCCTTACACCTATGGAGATATGACGATATGAAACGGAAATCGCGACACTCAGATCCCCGATCCTGTGTCGCGGTGTGATAAGGGAGCATCGCAGCACACCCCATGACTACCTTGAATTGCGCGCAGATGACATTTGGGTTTTGAGGTTTTGAAATGAGCTCGCGGCTCCTGTTTCTTTGCGTGTAGATCTGTTTTCCTCTGGCGTATGTGATTTACCGCGCGCGCCAGCATCAGTGGTGTGCTCACGTATTACTGGCATAGATTTGCCGCCGTAGATATGTGAACATTTTCGGTTGTCGATAACGAGGGGTTCAAGTATTTACTCAGTGCGCTCGAGCCCCGTTATCTAATACCAAGCCGGGCGCAAATTGTTTTAAAAATCGTTTTTTTCTCCCACCCCCACGAAAAAAAATCGTGATCCGAACCGAATCGTGGGTTTGGTGTATCGTTACAGCCCTAATAGCAAGACAAGTGTGTGTGTGTGTGTGTGTGTGTGTTAACGGCTGACAGTGATTTATGGGTATATTTGTGGTGCTGATTGTGGGTCATGCTTCAGGAAGTGACTTTGTGAGTAAATTCAGTGGATTGAGTTGATTTGAGTTCAGGATTCTAAAGCTTCTTTGACAATACGAGCTCTGAAAGACGAATACAACCACTTCACGTGACATTTTACTACTGTTTATAGTACTATTATGATGTGTTTTAATATTCAAATTAACCTTTATTTTACTTTAATTAAGATTTTTAAGTTATAGTAATTTTGTGACATGCTTTGTGCTGTCATTTTTTATTAATATTATTATTATTATTATTATTATTATCAGTTTTTATTTCAGTTTTAGTTATAGTACTTCAATTACTTATTTTTAATTAGTTGCTAATGCAACATTTGTGTTGTTTTTTAAGTTATCAAGATTATGTTTTCATCTAATATTGTATTTTATTTTATTTAAGCTTTTTTTTATTAGTTTTAGTTAATAACAACTACACTATTATAATTATCTTTCAATTTTCTAGGACTGAACAGTTAAAAAAAAACTTTTTACCAGTTTCTGATACAAATTTTAATTGTCTTTAAAAAAAAAAAAAAAAAAGAAGAAGAAGAAGAGAAAAGGTTTTAGGGCTGCAGAATTTAACTTCCCAAAAATAATCATATTGCATATTTAGTGCATTTTTTGTATAAATATAATGCACATTTGTGTAATTAACTAAAATACTAAACAAAACAAGAACATTTATTATTGCGACAATGCTTCTGCACTATACAATTAAACAAAGAGTATTTAATAATAATCTTAATTTTAAATACGCTTTATTTTAGTTTATTGATTATTATAAATAAATATAGCTGTGTAATTAATCAGAAATATTAAATAAAATATACTTTTGTACAGTTATAAAATATATATATATATATGTTATAATAATTAATAGTATTATGATGAGTTGACCTGATGAGATGACACAGAGAACAGCGGACCCTGAGCTGCTCGTGGGTAAATGAACACAGTGCTGTGGTCTGCTCTACATATGTTTATTACACTAAATCATACTGAGCTAGATCACAGTTTCTGTTTTATTTTCATCTCTCAGCCCTAATATGAATTTGTGTTTGCTCGGTCCTTTGAGATTATGAATTATGAATTGAAGGAGAGTTTGTGTGTGTGTGTGTGTGTGTGTGTGTGTGTGTGTCGTCTCTGCGTGTCGCCTTTGTGTGTGTGAGACAACTGACAGCCATGAGACTCAAATCATGACATGCTCATTATTTCCCATCATGCCTCTCTGCAGGCAGAGCCATGGCTACCAGACGCAGGCTAACGTCTCCTCCTGTGGTCATTTTTCTACATCGTTCTCATGTTTCCATTCACTGACATGAAGTGTGTCTGTCAGGTTTAATCAGAACACATTTGGGTACATAATCATATCTAATAAACAGATAGAATTTAGTCATAAAATGACACCTTATAAATGTTTTAAGACCCTCAAAATACACTTTATTGATTTATTTATCCATTTATTTATTTATTTTCCAGATGTTTTTACATGTATTTTTGAGGAGATATTTTGATCAAGAAGTCCCATTAGGTGTCAAAAAACATTTGTAAAATATATTTAGCCTTTTTCTCTTTTCACACTTCTGGGACTAAATTAGTTTGATGCAGAATAAAAACAATGTTTTCATCTGGAAATTAAAGTTAATGCATGTAAAATTAATTTATTTTCTTTGAAAATGTTAATATTATAATGACTAATATTTATGTTGTTTTGTTAGATGGAAATATGTAGATTTCATAAAGCAAAAAAATAAAATCAATTCATAAAGTTTTTGAGCAATCATGAAAAAAAATTTAATAAAATAAATTCCATTCATTCCAAAGGAGTTGATTAGTGGTGCAACGGATCACAAAACTCACGGTTCGGATCATACCACGGATTTTGAGTCACGAATCGGATCAATTTTCGGATCAGCAAAAAGGGGAGGAGTCAAATGTAATTTGCTTCTCTTTTATTACAAGAACAGTTTGGCAAGGAACTTTTGGTTTCATCAAAAATAACTAAAATAAAATACAAAAATAAAACCAAGAAATAACTGAAAAAGCTGAATACAATTTTAAAATAAAATTCTCAATACTTGAATACTTCAGTGCAACAATTGAAATCAACCTGAGACCTGAAAACAAGCCAAACCTTATAATGACAATTTTCTTTTAAAAAAGATGAGGATGTCTACATTCTC
>JAUMHQ010000019.1:5611184-5622230 GCA_032361165.1 Enteromius paludinosus | reverse complement strand
ACACACACACACACACACACACACACACACACACACACACACACACACACACCCACACACACATGATGATCAGATGTGAAGCTGCAGAAGTTCATTGGCATGCTGCGGTATCTGCTCTGCATTTCGCTGCTGACATTTGAATTCAAAACACACGCGCACTGGCGCACTCACACGCGCACCCGCACGCGCTCAGCATGTCTCACGCTGTGTTTTATGTGCCACCGAGAGACGAGCACGTTCGTGGATGCATCTTTCCACTCGGTGACTTGGGTTTAAAAGCAAATCTAGTTCAAGGTGAGCGTTGCCCTCTCAAGGAGAAAGACGGCGCGTACCGCGTACGCGGACAAAATCACGCGCTTCTGTGTCAACAGAGGCGTTTTGGGAGATGCGCGGCTATAAACAGCATCTATCGACGTTTTTATACATGCATTGTCTTTTTTTTTAATTGCCCAGATTATAAACTGTGATGCAAAGCAACGTACTGTTGATGGGCACCGCTAAAAAGTTGATCCCGCGTGAGCGCACCCTCTGTCGGACGCGGCGAGCGGCGCAGCTGTAGTTCCAGGGGAATGTGTATGGCTGTGAAATTAAAGATTTATGGCTCGTACTCATTGCAGCTTTATCATTTCAGTGGGGGTGATGGAGTTTGTTTTCAATTCATTTCCCAGTCGCTCCTTTTAACTCGATGAAGGTGAAGGGGCATGTGCCAGGAGCTCTGCGTGTTCTTCAGCGATCTGTGTGGAAAAACAGAAGCATGCCTCGTTTGCAGATTGAGTTCACACGTGTATTTATAGCGCTGTAGGTGGTGCATACGCGCAAATGGTCAGATCTATAATGGAAGCAATGTTTTTAAATTATAGTTCATTAAACTGTGAGAATGATCTTACCTCTTCATTCTGAATTTGGTGATTGAACCAGGGCTTCAGAAAAATCATATATGACATATGAATATGACAGCCAAGGTCAGGATACCCCATGGACATGGAATTGTTTGGAGAAGTAATTTAAATTAATAAAATCCTAAAATGTAATGGGGATCTGACGGTGAACATACATTTTTGTATCCTCAACAATATTTCTTAAGCTACAATTAGCTCATTTTTTTTATGTTTATTTATAATATTCCAGAAATAAGGTCATTTTGTTCCATTAAAAAATAAAAAATAAAAATATATATATATATATTATTGCTGTCAAATGATTAAATAAGGGTTTAACATCCAAAATAAAAGCTTTTGTTTACAAAACATGTGTGTACTTTGTATATTGATAATGCATATATTAATACACCCATATACGCTAGCTTATTTAATATGTCAAATGTCTATTTCTCTTTCTTAAAATGTGATTTTGGCCTGTCTCGCCATAGAGAACTTGATCTTTTTGACTTTTTTTCAACTATTAAAATTGTACATAAAAAATCAGCAGACTTTGTATTTGTAAGCTGACCTTCAAATTTGTCACCAATGTTATTTTAGTACAGGATTAAAAAACAAATAGTCCTAAAATTCTTAAATTTCAAGCTGATCAAGAACTATTGGGTCCCAAACTACTAATTGCCACATTATTTTTAATCCTTCTATAGCCAACCCATTCTTAAAATAATTAATTATTGTTATTATTATTTATTTTTTTAATCTGTTCTCAGATCTCATGACAAAACTTTTTTATATTATATTTTGACCTTGCAAGTATGATGATCATCTCATTTTCTGAACGCTGAGCACCTTTTTTGGCTTTTTTGTACTAATCCTGGAACACCTGAGAAAACTGTTCAACACTTATGGGATGGACCTCTGGACAGATGCTCTGCACCGTGCAGTGATATGCTTACAAATTACCTTTAAAGATCTGTCAGGTTTGTTGCTTGTCATGTTTGAGCTCTGGAATCCCAAGGGTTTGGGATTGTGGGGGTGGGGGGTGGTCTTTGTTTTCTGCAGCTCCAGCAAAATTGGATCTTGGCAGAGCTCGTGGCCGACAGGATCCTCCACTTTCCTGAGGGTTGACAGGGTTGATCTGAGAGATTTGCAGCCTTTAGCATCTGATATTTCCATTCAAAGCCAGAGTGTATCACACCTCATTCTCTCTCGTACCAGTTTACTGTCTCATTAGTCCAGTGCAATGCCTGCGTCTCAGACAGATGTACGATCTCTCAATTAGGAGCACCACTGATGCTTCAGGTATCTTTGCAAGGCGTAACTGCTTCCAGCATTGTGTTTTAAAGTGAAGCAACCCTCTCCTCTCCATCACCTCCTGCCTGCCATTTCACACGCGTGTAAACAAGAGTATTCGCTGTGCTTGAAACGTGGCCAAAGATGCCTCCGCCAAAGGTCAGCTGTGTTGTTTGGCAATGCAGATCTTTAGGCCAGTTGCGTTTTGGTTGACATTAAAATGCAGGCTATTTTTGGAGAAGAGGTGAACGCAGTCTGGGTCAGGGGCTTTCTGATTACTCATTTGTGACCCTCGACCACAAAATCATTGATAGACAATAGCCAAAAATACATTGCATGGGTCAAAATGATAAATTTTTCTTTTATGTCAAAAATCATTAGGATGTTAAGTCAACATCTTGTTCCTTGAAGATATTTTGTAAATGTCTTATTGTAAATGTATCCAAATGAAATTTTTGATTCATAATATGCACTGCTAAGGACTTCATTTAAAAACTTTAAAGGTAATTTTCTCAATATTTCGATTTTTTAAAAATATATTTTTACTCACTCCCAAATCATCCTAGGGGTATATGACTTTCCTCTTTCGGACGAACACCGAGTTAAAAAAAACTGGCTCTTCTAAGCTTGGTAATGCTGGTGGATGGCGACCATGATTTTGAAGCTCTGTAAATCAGATATATCCGCAAGTACTACATCAGAAAACCTATACATGGATTTTTACATGTCCTCTAAAGCAGTTTGATGGGTTTTATAACTAAATAAATGTTTGCATGCACTTCCCCAAAATATAATATGTACATTTAAGGTACCAAAATGAACCCTTAAGGTTCCTTTTGAAAAGGTACCACCCAAGTAACAGCTTTTGTACCTTTATTTTTGAGAGTATATGGAAGTCAGATATTTAGGTTATCATTTTAAAACTATAGATATTTTTGTCACAAAAACCCATCGATCTGCCTCAGGGGACATGTGAAAACCCCCTGTATAAGTGGGCGTATAGATTAGTTTTATGATGCAGTACTCGCGGGAATATCCAATTTACTGAGCTTCAAAATCATGGTTACCATCCACCAGCTTTACCAAGCTTGGAATTGCCAATAAATCTTTTTATAAACTCTAACTGTGTTCGTCAGAAAGAAGAAAGTTATCTACACCTATAGGATGGATTGGGGGTGAGTGTTGTAATATGTCGTAATTTACATTTTTGGGTGAATTATTACTTTAATAAAAATATAAAATATAATGAACATTTCTCAAAGTGAACATAAACTGTAGTTAAACTAGTTATACTATTTCTTAAGCAAAATTTGCTTGTTATTGTAATGATCAAGCTGAATGTGCCAGCCCAGCTCTCTGGATGGCACTCCAGCGCTACGTGAACTCTGTGTCTTTGTCTCCGTTTCTATGTCTGGACTTTTTTTATCACTGAACTCATGTCTCCGCCCACCTTGTCTGTTGTCTTGGTTTTTCATTCATGTCTCCGCCCACCTTGTTGGTTGACGACCTCGCTCTCTCGGATTATTGCCTTTGTCTCCCCCCTCGGACTCTGTTTGTTGTTCTACTGACCCATGCTACGTTTCTGGATTATTCTGGTGTCTTCGCCTTTGATGTGCCTGTTTGCAGATGATCGACCCTGCCTTTCTCTACTCTGAGTTATTAATGAAAAAGTTACATTTGAACTGCACGCCTCCTCGTCTTCATGGTTACAGTTATAGAGCACTGGTTTTACAGGGGGTTGTTAGAGAATATTTTGTTTCACAGATGTACTTGGTGATTTTAATCCCATCCGAATCTGCCATGTCTGTGTTTTTCTCTCACAAACGCGGTGATAATTCTAGAGTCCGAATGCGATGTCTGTGATATTTTTTTACAACGCGTTTCCTTGTGTGTTTTAGCCAATACGATATGCTGTAGAAGCTCTTACCACATGCACGTTTAATATATTTTGACATATAAAATAAATAAATAAATACAAATAAAGAGCCAGATCATGTAAACTGTTAAGACTGGCTATTGTAATATCAGTATCAGGTAAGATATCACGTTCACTTCTGCACTCGGTTACATACGTTTTAATTATCAAAATTAAACATGGGTTTGCTACAATCTGAATGACTATAGCAATGCACGCATACAGAGCGTGTGATCTCTGTGATGCCCAGATGTACAAAACAGACCCTCTCAACTATGCAATAAACATGGAGGTGTTAGTCCCGTCCGAAATGGTACAGGAAAATCACTGCCAATAGGTGATATCTGATGAAATTCCAAGGTGAAAGTCACGTTAATGCAGCACGTTAACGACAATAACGGCCCACCACTAGTTTTTAATAATATATTATCATAATTATATATATATATATATATATATATATATACGTGTGTGTGTGTATATATAATTTAAAACATTTATGTTTTACATGCATATATGTATATTCATAGAATTTCTATTTGTAAATATATTTAAAGATACCATGTTCTTTTGTTTACATAATAAGTGTCTATATTATATATATATATATATATTATATATGTCTGTGTACATATATAAAAAAATGTACTATTTACATGCATTTTCATATAATTAACAAGTATATTTAATATTTAAACATGCACGTTTGTGTATTTATGTACATATAATAAATATGCACAGTACACACACACATACTACGTAAACAAAATCTATTTAAATATGATATATATTGTTATAGGCATATTTTTATAGAACGTTTGTATAACAAGTCTATTGTTATATAATTAAATATATTTGGTAAATTTAATATATTATTAATTTTTAACATATAATTTTAAATTTAAATGTAATTTTTTACATATAATTAGCTAGTTAGATTGACTAACCTATTTAATTAGTCAAATGTCTATTTCTCTTTCTTTAAATGTAATTTTGGACTGTCTCACCATTGAGAACTTGACCTTTTGACTTTATTCAACACTTAAAATTATACATAAAACAACAGTTGAGTTAGTAACTTTTAAGGTGATTTTCTTAGTATTTAGATTTTTTTTTAACCCTCACATTCCAGATTTTCAAATAGTATCTCAGCCAAATATTGTCCTATCCTAACAAATTGTACATTGCTGGGGACTTTTTTTTTTTTTTTTATTGACCCTTATTTGAGTTTTGAGGATAATAGCATATTCTGATCGATCTGTTTGTGAGCCGTGTGTCTCTGCATAAATTAGGCTGGAGATAGCCTTTGTTTCCGGCCGAGACAGAGGTTTTTCTCTGAAAACATAATAGTCACTTCAAAGGAAAAGCTGGAAGCAGACTTGTGTTAGCTCATGGGCTAAATAATTACCGGGGCGGAAACATTGCCCTTATATATATCATTATCCTGACAAGCATTAATTGCTTACATGAATAAGAGGCAGGGCCGCGCAATGATAGCCTGCGAAATAACAAATGGATGAAAAGACAAATTTAGACTCAATTAGATCGCTCGACTTAATTAGTACTAGTGTGCGTAATTGTTGATCATTTCTGGCTATAGTCGGTTAGTGTCTGTTTAGTCTTGTTTTATTCAATTCCGAGCTGATAAACAGTGTGTTATTTAGTGTTATTTTTACTTTGTGTTGCTATGACAACACCACCCTCTCTAAAACTGCGGGGTTAATGTGGGCTCTTCTCTGTTTCCATGTTTAAGGCAAGGCTGCAGATTTATGTTTTAATGAATTCCTCCGTACGTACTGTAGCGTCGTGCCGTGTGCATACATGTATGATTTAGCTACAGCCAGGAATAGAGGAGCATGTGTGTAGTCACATGATTTTCTCTCAGACAGCAGCAACTTTGTATTATAATTTCATACGCTGATGAGATCTGCAGCAGATCTCACACTACTGGGGAGCTTCTCGCAAGACTCTGCTAATGTCTGCTCTTAATTCGGCACGACCTGTTAACATATCTGTAGTGCAACTGCGTTTAGACTTGTCTTTAAGATTAAAGTTGACATATTGCAGCTGCTGTGATGATTGTTGTAGTTGTTTACTGAATTGCAGTTGGCCTTTTTGCCTTTTTTTTAAGTTTTGGAGAATAAAATGTCAATATTTGGTTTAAATAATGTTAAATTGTCATTCAGTGTAACACAATATTTTTGTGTTTTTTTTTTTTTTTACATACACGCATACAAACGTAGCTTGTCACAAAGTGAGGTCAATAAGTATTTGATCACCCTGTGATTTTGCAAGTTCTCTTACTTAAAACATCATGGAGGGGTCTACAATTTTTAGCTTAGGTGCATTTCCACTGTGAGAGACAGAATCTAAAAAGAACAATTCGGATATCACATTGTATGATTTTTTTAACAATTTATTTGGGAATTACTGTCAAATAAGTATTTGATCACTTGAGTCAAAAAATTATTTATATTTGGTACAGAAGCATTTGTTAACAATTACAGAGGTCAAACGGTTCTTGTAGTTCTTCATCAGGTTTGCACACACTGCAGGAGGGATTTTGGCCCACTCCTACATACAGATCTTTTCTAGATCTGTCAGGCTTCGGGGCTGTCGCTGAGCAACACAGAGTTTCAGCTCCCTCCAAAGATTTTCAATTGGACAATTGCTCCAATAGTTGTTCTTTTTTCACCAAGCTGCTTGGCAATTGCGCCGTAGCCATTTTCAGCTATGTGAAGGTCTACAATTTTGTCTCTTGTGTCTTTTGACAGCTCTTTGGTTTTGCCCATGTTACTACTTACGCTACGTTCACACCAGACGCGAATTGTGCAAATAAATCACGCTATTTGCGCGTAGCTGAACGCTTGAACATTTTGAGTTTGCTCACTTCATTCGTGCATGCAATTTGCTTCGCCGATTTCGGAGCCGTGAGCTCCATGCAAACACAGAGTGCTCAGTGCTCATGTATCCACTGAGGGCAGCCTCACCGCGGCTAGTAATTCTTACACCTGCCACTGCCTCCTGATGTGTCTGTAGTGGTTAAACAGGAGGTAAAATTTGTTTTGGGTATATCTCATAGGCAAACTTTGGTTTAATGAATCTATTATTTATTTCCTTTTTGTTCCTGTTTCTATGAAAATACGAAAATTTTTCATACAGCGATGATGATTTTGTCCTCCGTAGTTTCGGAATTCTGTCTCCGCTTGCTATGCATTAATCACTTCACTACTAGAGCAAGCTCCTGACTGGATAACGCGGTGCGTATTTTCGCCAAAGTTCAAATTTTTCAACTTGAGCGTTTCGCGCAAATCACGCGTTAAGCGCACCATTCTTGGCGCAGGATGTCTAATCGTGTCTTTGCATTGACTTAACATGTAAATCACTCACGCTCAACGCTTCATTCGCGTCTGGTGTGAACGCAGCATTAAGGTATGAACATTTTGAGGCTACTCGCTTCATTCGTGCGAATTCGCATCATCAGAGTGGGGCTTCTGTAAGGGGACTCCACTCTCTGCATTGGTGGAGGGGAAAACCGTTGTTTAAAACACAAATCTGCTTCATTCGTGCATGCAATTTGCTTCGCCATTTTCGGAGCCGTGAGCTCCACGCGAACACCAGGTGCTTAGTGCTCATGTATCCGCCGAGGGCAGCCTCTCCGCGGCTAGTAAATCTGACACTTGCCGCTGCCTCCTGATGTCTCTGTAGTGGTTAAACAGGAGGTAAAATTTATTTGGGGTATATCTCGTAGGCAAACTCTGGTTTAATGAATCTGTTAAGTATTTCCTTTTTATTCCTGTTTCAATGAAAATACGAAGATGTATCATACAGATACGATAATTTTGTCCTCCATAGTTTCGGAATTCTGCCTCCGCTTGCTAGTCATCACGTCACTACTGGAGCAAGATCCTGATTGTTTTTTATTTTTTTTTCTGAACTTGAGCGCTTTCCGTGAATTGCACCGCAGGATGTCTAATCGCATCTTTGCATTGACTTAACATGTAAATCACTCGTGCTTGACGCTTTATCCGCGTCCGGAATTTGGCTGATTGTGGGGTGCACAGTTGTCTTTGACCTCAAACAAGTGCTACAAATTTAGAATCATGAGCAAAGTGAAGCTGGACTATTTAAAAGCAAAATAGCAGGTATTTGAGGGTCAGAAATCTGGCTGATAAGCAAGTGATCAAATACTTATTTGACTCAGTAATTCCCAAATAAATTGTGAAAAAAACATACAATGTGATACAATGTGGGATTTTTATTTTTAGGTTTTCTTTTAGTCTCTCACAGTGGAAATGCACCTATGCTGAAAATTGTAGACCCCTCCATGATTTCTAAGTAATACATAACTATTATATAAAATGAAAACATTCACTAATGATCAAGAAGGCAACACAATGCATTGAGATATGGGGGATATATAATAATGTAGAAAGAGAACAGGGGCGGAGTGGCAATCGGGACGGCACAGGATTTGCACAGCAGATCACAAACTATTAATTGCCATTAATTTTGAATTGATCAAATAGGTTAATTGACACAATATTGTTATACCAATTATGTGAATTAGAAAAGCCAGGGATGGCACCGTTCATGAAAAAAGAACGTTCGGTTTGCTTGTCTCGGTTCGGTGCATGCATGCGTCACACGGTTCGATGGTTCATGACATGTACAATGTAGCCTCGTGCCCCGTTCAGTATGTGACGTTAGTGTGTTTCCCTATAGCTGCATTCACACCAGACGTGAATTGCGTGAATCGCGCCACAGAATGTCTATTCTCGTCTTTGCATTGACTTAACATGTAAATCACTCGCACTTGACGCTTCATTTGCGTCCTGTATGAACGCAGCATTTTGCGCGAAAGAATTGAGGTGTCTACGGTGTGGAGTGAGTGCTGCAGGTCACAATACTGTACGTGTAGAAATGGCAAGTGGGAGAGAAAAGGAAAGCTGCCCAGTGGTGTGTGGGAACATTTTGGATTTCATGTTACCTTTGATGACAGCGGAAATAAAACAATAGATAGAACTGCGTGTCACATTCTTTTCTGTTTTAGTTCTGTTTTGAGTCTGTATTTTTGCATTCTAAGTTTGGTTTCATTTTCATGACTTCCTGTGTTTGGTTTGGTTTTTGTATCCCTTCCTGTTTGCCCTTATTTGGATTTCCTGTAATTTCCTGTTTGTGTGATTTATTAGTTGATTGAGACCCACCTGTTTTCCTTCACCTGTATTGGGTTTAGTTCATTTACCCATTGTGTATAAATACCCCTGTCTTTTGAGTTCTAGTTTGTCGGTCAATGTAAATGTTAGGTTGGTGTTGTATGTCTAATGTTTTTTGGATATTACTCCAAGTTTTGTTTTTCTCTTAATTAAAATAATTTATTTTATTTAACTCTACGTCTCCTGCTCTCTCCTTCACTGAGCAACAACGTGACACTGCGACTGTATGCAAGTATAGTGCAACACGCATCCAATATGCTAATGGCAACTCTTTGAATATGTCATTTCATCTGAGAAGATACCATTTTGTAAGAGTTACACTGAAGTTGGCAGTTTGATAAATGCAAGATATTCTGTAATATTGCAATCTTTGTGTGCTAAAAAGGCACATATATTTATGTAGATGACAATACACGTTCTCCTTTTTTGCCAAATAAAAGAAAAGCAAGTTGAAATCATCATGTCTTTCCTCTTGCTGTATCAAAATCTCATCTAGCTTTCCTCCGAGATGTTCCCAATAATGTGCTTTAAGTCAAGTCAAATTCAGTTTATGCATGATTACATGTCATGATATTCTTGATATAACTTTTTTAATACTGTATCCTAAATTGTGGATAATTAAGCTATATATCATATGCTGAAGTACATTTCTGGAGTATTAAAAAAAAATACAAAAAAATAACAAGAACCGTAAACCGTGACCCTAAAACCGTGATAAAAACCGAACCGTGGGTTTTGTGAACCATGCCACCCCTAATAAAAGCATTTACAAATGTATACAACCCTTAGTCTATGGCAATGGCAGTGAGTGCGTTTACATGGACCCTCTTAATGCTATTATAATGAGATATTGTATCGCAGTATTGCGATTAAACTTTAACTCATGTAAATACAATACTTTGATTATAATAATGCATTTATGCTCATAATCACAGAAAGCATAATTGTATTAACATAGGAGGATGATTTTAATCAAAATATTCAGACATGTAAACACCTAAATGAAATATTGCCGCTCTGAACAGTCTAACTACCGTTTCAGCGATTAAAATAGTTTAGTTTTGTTTGTAATGGCAAAATGATTATTTTTCGTTTCGTTTTTCTTTCAAGTCAATTAAGAAAAAAACGTTTTTGTTTGTTAAATAACCTATACGTTTTTGTTTTTTAAAAGCAACGACCAGCGGCAGAAAAATTATGCCTTTTCAAATGGTCATGACTTGCCTAAAATAATATCAATGTAGCCTACATACTAATTTAAATCATGCACATAAAAATGTTTTAAAAACCTCACCATAATAAAAGTGCGCATATAAAAATATTAACAATAAAATATACTTGTGTAATTACAAGTCATGTGGTCTAGCGATAGAATAAATGATTAGTGTTTTTGAGACCGTGGGTTCTAATCCACCCTTCTGAAGGTCTTTTTTCTAATTAAAAACAAAGCGCTATTCATTTAAGTGATTGTATATCAAGAGCAAGGGCACGTTCGTGTAAATGTTTTTTTTGTGCTTTTACCAGAACAAAGCGCTACTATTTGAAACAGACCAACCAATTTATTATGGAATTGAAATGTTTCTTTCTTCACTTCTTTCAAGCACTTTTAAGCAAAGTTGTTTGTTTTTATTGAGAGTGTAGACCTAAATAAAAGTAAATCAATGTGACCCCGCCACTATTCTCCTCTTAACCTGCACCTTTACATCGGACCATTTCATTTTTAATTCGTTCACAGTGCGATGTTCAG
>JAUMHQ010000019.1:5587674-5602058 GCA_032361165.1 Enteromius paludinosus | reverse complement strand
TTTTATATTCTAGTTTCTTCAAAATAGCCACCCTTTGCTCTGATTACTGCTTTGCACACTCTTGGCATTCTCTTGATAATTTTCAAGAGGTAGTCACCTGAAATGGTTTTCCAAAAGTCTTGAAGGAGTTCCCAGAGGTGTTTAGCACTTGTTGGCCCCTTTGCCTTCACTCTGTGGTCCAGCTCGATTGGGTTCAGGTGCGGTGACTGTGGAGGCCAGGTCATCTGCCGCAGCACTCCATCACTCTCCTTCTTGGTCAAATAGCCATTACACAGCCTGGACATGTGTTTGGGGTCATTGTCCTGTTGAAAAATAAATGACCGTCCAACTAAATGCAAACCGGATGGGATGGCATGTCGCTGCAGAATGCTGTGGTAGCCATGCTGGTTCATTGTGCCTTCAATTTTGAATAAATCCCCAACAGTGTAAGCAGCAAAACACCCCTACACCATCACACCTCCTCCTCCATGCTTCAGGGTGGGAATCAGGCATGTGGAATCCATCCGTTCACCTTTTCTGTGTCTCACAAAGACACGGCGGTTGGAACCAAAGATCTAATATTTGGACTCATCAGACCAAAGCACAGATTTCCACTGGTCTAATGTCCATTCCTTGAGTTTCTTGGCCCAAACAAGTCTCTTCGGCTTGTTGCCTCTCCTTAGCAGTTGTTTCCTGGCAGCTATTTGACCATGAATGCCTGATTCGCACAGTCTCCTCTTAACAGTTGTTCTAGAAATTAGTCTGCTGCTAGAACTCTGTGTGGCATTTATCTGGTCTCTGATCTGAGCTGCTGTTAACTTGCGATTTCTGAGGCTGGTGGCTCAGATGAACTTCTCTTCAAAAGCAGAGGTTACTTTTGGTCTTTCTTCCTGGGTTGGTCCTCATGTGTGCCAGTTTCGTTGCAGCACTTGATGGTTTTTGCGACTCCACTTGGAGACACAATTAAAGTTTTTGCAATTTTCCAGACAGGCTGACCTTCATTTCAAGTAATTTCAAGTAATGATGGCCACTCGTTTAGTAACCTGACTTCTGCACAACACAACTGATGGTCCCAACCCCATGGATTATGCAAGAAATTCCACTAGTTAACCCTTATAAGGCACACCTGTTGTTGTAAGGCGGTCCTCTGTGGCACTGCCTGACCTTCATCAGCGGGAACCTTCCCCGGAGTTCTAGTTTCCACCCGGACCGCTTTCCGCCGAACACCTGTGGGGATTTTCCACCACAGGTGTTCGCTATCATTCACAGTATAAAAGGAACTGATGGAGATCAGTTCATTGCAAAGTTTTGATCCTGAAAAAGTCAACTCTGAGCGTTTGTGGATTAGGACTGACCTTTTACCTGCCTGGATTGTTTATTTCACGGTTGATTCTTGCTTGTTGCCCCGACCATTGTTTTTGATTTGCCTCTATTGTTTATGTCTACACCTGTTGACTTGAGTATGTACTGTATTGAAAATAAAATGTTGCAAATGGATCTATCGACTACTGAGCCATTGTTACAGAAAACTTCGCAGAACACAGATCCAGCAACCACGTTCAAAATTACCCATGAAGTCTCCCGTCAGGGCTCAATGCTGCACGCTCACCATCAGCAGCTAGAGAGACTCACTTGTGTGTCTGAGGAGATGAGGTAGTCAATGCAAACATTAAACTCTTCCATGCAGACTCTGAGCACCGCCATTGCTGCACTCACTCCTTTACCTGCCATTGTCCCTGTGACCAGTCCAGCTCCACCGTCTTTTCCCACACCCAGCACCAGTCACGCTGCACGAGTATCACTTCCCGAAAAATACGACAGCTCTCCGGGAAAATGCCGAGGCTTTCTGATGCTGTGTAACTTGTATATTACCCGACAACCTGGCAGTTTTACTGATGATGACAGCAAGGGTTCACTGGTGTGCTCGCTCTTGGTGGGGCGTGCTTTGGATTGGGCTACAGCTCTATGGGAGGGACAGGGCATGTCTTTCTTGAGTTACTCTGAGTTCCTACAGCGCTTCAGGGAAGTTTTTGAGCACGCCACAGATGGGTGAGAACCCAGCAAGGAGATACTTACACTCAAGCAGGGATCCAGCTCAGCCGCCGAGTTCACTCTCCACCTCCGCACCATCGCAGCTCGGACCGGATGGCCTCCAGAACCTCTCAAAGCTCTGTACCGCAAAGCTCTCAGCAGGGAACTACAGTCAGAACTCGCTTGCCATGATGAAGGGAAGTCACTGGAGCAATTTATGGAGCTAGCCATTCAGCTGGATAATATGATTCGTTCCAGACGTTAATAGTCAAGGGAAGGAAAATTAAAACTACAGCATTCATAGATACTGGGGCAGAGGGAAACTTTGTGGATGAGACTTTACTAAGCACTTGCATCTCCCTTTGCTTCCATGTTGTCAACGTGTGGCCGTTGCAGCCTTAGACGGACACCCCCTGGGGTCTGGAGAAGCCACCTGCACCACCCAGGATCTGGAGCTTCTAGTTGGACCCATGCACACAGAAAGAATAAGACTTTTCACTATCCACTCACCTGACCACGCCATCATCCTTGGTCTTCCCTGGCTGGAACTCCATAACCCGGACATCTCCTGGATAGATCGTCAGATCCTTCGCTGGTTGTCTTGTTGTTGAAACTGGTACAAATCCCAGAGATACCTCCTTCCACTAACCAGTCCACGGAGGAAGACTTCAGCACCCTTCCTGTGGAGTACCATGACCTCTGGGAGGCCTTCAGAACGGAAAAAGCTACGCATCTGCCACCTCACCGATCTACTGACTGTGCAGTGGAACTTCTGTCAGGAGCCGTTCCACCCAAGGGCCGGGTTTTTCCTCTATCTCAACCCGAAACCGAGTGCATGCAGGCCTACATCCAAAAGGAACTGGCCAAAGGATTTATTCGCCAATTCACATCTCCTGCATCTACCGGGTTTCTCTTAGTTAAGAAGAAAGATGGTACGGGCTTTCAAACAGTCCCTCTGTCTTCCAGACCCTCGTCAATGACGTGTTCCGGGACGAGCTGAACCGAACGGTAATTGTGTACATTGATGATATTCTCATTTATTCCGTAAGGTCTTACAATGCCTGATCCAACACCAACTGGAATCTGGAATATATCAAAGGGGCCAAAAGACTCAACTCCAGGCAGGCCAGATGGTCACTATTCTTCACCAGATTCAATTTCACTGTCACTTACCGACCAGGCTCAAAGAATGACAAGGCTGATGCTCTCTCACCAACATGATGTGGATTCAGAACTCAGCCCACCAGAATGCACCCCGTACTGTGGCTCCCATTAGGTGGGACATCATGGCAGAGATTTCAGAGGCTCAGACACAAGATCCCACACCTCCTGAGTGTCCTCCAGAGCGAACGTACGTACCTGAACCCCTGAGACAGAGACTCCTTCATCTCATACATGACTCGCCCAGCGCTGGTCATCCAGGCATAACCGCCAGTACTGAACTGGTCACCAACCGGTTCTGGTGGTCCGTCCTTACTGCTGACATCATAAACTTCGTCCGTCAATGTGTTACCTGCAACGTAAGCAAAACAACCCATCAGAAACCCGCTGGTTTGCTTCACCCATTGCCAATACCTGTGCGACCGTGGTCCTACATCGCCATGGACTTCATAACTGACTTACCTGCATCCAACGGCTTTACTACCATACTTACCATTGTTGATCGGTTCTCTAAGGCCTGTCGTTTTGTGCCGCTACCCAAACTACCCTCAGCCTGGGAGTCAGCCCAAGTTGTCATGAAACAGGTCTTTCGTTTCTATGGTATCCCAGAGGACATCGTCACTGACCGAGGTCCCCAGTTCACATCCCGGCTATGGCACGCCTTCTGTGAACGAATGAATATCAATGTAAGCTTAACCTCAGGATATCACCCACAGTCAAACGGACAAGCAGAACGGCTGAATCAGGAACTGACATAATTTCTTAGATCCTATTGCCATGATCATCAAGAGGATTCCTGGAGGGCGCACTTGCAGCACAGAAGACGCTGGCTGTGGCTCTGGCTCTGGTAGCGTGGCAGACTCTGGCTGTGGCTATGGCTTTGGCTCTGGCAGCGTTGCAGACTCTGGCTGTGGCAGTGGCTCTGACAGCGTGGCAGACTCTGATTGCGGCTGTGGCACTGGCAGCGTGGCAGACTCTGGCTGTGGCTTTTGCAGCGTGGCACACTCTGGCTGTGGCTTTGGCTTTGGCAGCGTGGCAGACTCTGGCTGTGGCACTGGCAGCATGGCAGACTCTGGCTGTGGCACTGGCTCTGACAGCGTGGCAATGGACTGGATTCTCTGGGGAATGGGATTATCTCTTCTAGTTAGAACTCTGGAGCGGGAACAGGAATCAGAGGAGTGTAATACGCGGGGAACAGGAGGAGATCATCCGGTCTTGACTCTGTGATTACTTTATAATGTGGCAAAAGGGGATCCGTGGGGAATTCAATCAGATCTGGCATTCCTTTGGCCGGCAAGCGTTTCCTGGGCTTGGGCACCGGGCGCACTTGCAGCGCAATCAATCAGCGGTCAGTCAATCTGTAACGTCAGGTCGCAGTGAAGTAGAGAGCAGGAGACGTTGAGTAAAGAAATCAAAAGTATTTTAATAAGGAGGAAAACAAAACTCGGAGTAGTATCCATAAGCTATAAATGAGACATTCAAAACCACATTAACACATACATTGACTGACAAACTAGAACTCAAAAGACAGGGGATTTATACACAGAGCTAATAAACTAAATACAATACAGGTGAGGAAAACAGGTGGGGCTCAATCAACTAATAATGACAAGAACACAGGAACAACCAAATATGGACAAACAGGAAGGGATACAAAAACGAAACCAAACACAGGAAGGCATGAAAATAAAACTAAGCTAAGAATACACAAAACACAGACTAAAAAAGTCCTAAACAGACATAAAACGTGACAACTGTACTTGTAATTAGAGTAAGTTACATTTTAAAATACTCTTAATCAGACTACATTTACTTAATTCTGTTTTTTTTTTTTTTATTATTCATAATTCATTGATTCTCCCTAATTTCTCTTTTGGTCGCAGAGTGAGTAGACTTTCTTTAAAAGGGATTTTCTTTTAAAATGATTCATTTTAATTATTTAATTATTTGCTTCATTAAACTCACAAACCCTATGCAGTTACTTTATAAACCCTTGTTTGGGAAACTTTGATGTAATATAACATTGTAAATTACTATGAATGGAACATACTTACTTACTCTTTGCATTTCTTACATCATTATGGTGCAAGATAATCCTGTTTAAATTATTGTGATAAACGGGTTAAGTCAAACATAATCTAAAACTGATCCAAAATGAATTAGATAAAATTACCTAAAATGTGTAATGTAACGGATTATGTTACCGACTACAAATTTTGTTTTGTAATCTGGAATCAGCAACGGATTTAAAAAATTTTTTTTAAGTGTTACCCATTCAGAATCATGTAAAAGCAGACGTGTTTTAAATGGTCATATGATTTCAAGTTTTCCTTTCTCTTTGGAGAGTTACAAGCTGTTAGTGCATAGATAGTGTTCTGTGTGGGGAGGAAACAGAGGATCAATGTGGCGTTTAAGGAGTGAGACATGAAAGGTAGGTGCAATTCTGTAGTTGGGAGGAAGCTGTAATTCATAAGTGACTTAATTTATTTGCCTGAGTATGGGAAAAGGTCCTATGTATTTGGGACTTAGTTTTCTGCAAGGAGTTCTTAGTCTAATGTCTCTGGTTGACAGACACACAAGTTCACCAGGTTGGTATTGTGGCGTAGGTGATCGACGAGCGTTTGCCCATCTCGTGTGTCTCCTAATGGCTCGTTGCAGTTGAGTATGTGCCGATTCCCATACCCTCTTGCTTTCCCGAAACCAGTAATCCACTGCGGGAACGGAAGAAGGCTCATCGTTCCAGGGAAATAATGGGGGCTAGTAAACTAAAACACACTGGAAAGGGGTTAAACCTGTGGTCTCTTGGAGCAGTGAATTCTGGGCATATTCTGCCAATGGCAAATACTGATTCCAGTTCTCCTGGTGATCGTTGCAGTATGACCTTAGGTAGCGAGATATCTCCTGGATTTTTCGCTCCGTCTGGCCATTCGTCTGCGGATGGTATCCCGAGGATAAGCTGATGGAGACCAGCAGTAATCTGAAAAACTCCTTCCAGATGCGGGAGGTAAACTGCACACCTCTATCAGATACAATGTCTTCTGGTATACCGAAATGTCTGAATGCCTGGGAGAATAGGAGCTGTGCTGTGTTCATCGCTGTGGGTAAACCAGGTAATGGAATTAGTTTGCATGACTTCGAAAATCGGTCAACTACGACCAAAATGGTTGTGAACCCGTCTGAGTTGGGTAGTTCAGTGGCAAAATCGATTCCAATATGGGACCAAGGTCTGTCAGGTATGGATAATGGAACCAGCTTACCCTCAGGTTGGCGACATGGTGTTGTGGACATGGCACAGACAGAGCATCCTTTCACATCCCGGTAGGTGTCCTGGGTCATTTCTGGCCACCAGTACTGGTTTTCTAGGAGTTGGAGGGTGCGTTTGCCACCTGGATGCCCTGACCCTGGGGAGGTATGTACATAATCCAATAATTGTTTGGTGGCTTGTGGTACGAGGCTCTCAATGGTGGTGGAAAGGCATGGAAGATCGAGTGGCTGAGGGAGAGAGGACAATAGGAGCTCCATTGTATAATTTCACCTGTTGTCCAGTTGATAAGAGGAGTGTGTTTGGCCAGCCAAGGTCTTCCCAAAAGGATGTCAATGGAAGCGTCAGGCAGGATGAAGAATTCAATGGGTTCCTGATGAAGACAACCGATTTGCATAGTTAAAGTTGCAGTACTGATTTTAAAGAGTAGGGCATCCAGGGGCTTTCCTTGGATTGTGATAATCCGATGCAGGGTTTTATTCCTACAGGTAGGAAATTGCAGAGCATCGACACAGCGTGAGGAAATAAAATTGCCCGCAGCTCCTGAGTCTACCAATGCCTTAATTGGGAAGGGGTGAGCATCATTTATCAATAAAACATCAATCAATGGTAAGATATGATATGGTTGATGTACATAATTCGTACTCACCGAAGTACGGACAGGTCTCACAGGGCAATTGGCGAGACGGTGTGATGGTTCGCCACAATACAGACAAAGTCTCTCATTTATCCGTCTAGAACGTTCTTGAGAGCTGAGTTTGTAGTTCTCGGTCTGCATGGGTTCCTCAGAACTGGTGAACACAGGTGCATGATTGACTGGGGTTTCGCAAGCTGACAGGTGCTGTGGTACAGTTAAGGCTCGTTTTAAAAAGGGTTCCAGACCCACATTGTCATCATATATTGCCATCTGCTGGCGAATGTTAGTGTTTAAACCTCGTCTAAAAACCGCTAGGAGCGCGGTATCGTTCCAGCCACTGGACATGGAGAGTGTGCGAAAACGCAGGATGTACTGGGGAGATCCTTTTGCTGAAGTTGGAGCAGCTCCTCATGTGTGGTGAGAGACGAGGTGGGTATGCCAAATACTAAACTAAATTGTTGTAGAAACAGAGCCAGCGAAGACAAATGTGGGCTTTCTGAGTTCCACAGGGCTTCTGCCCATTGAAGTGTCTTCCCTCGAGCAAAGTAATGATTAGCGCAATTTTACTACGATCTGTAGTGAAATGATCTGGTTGAGCCTCAAAATACAGCGAACACTGTAGGAGAAATCCTTCACAGGAGGATTGATTGCCTGCGAATGAATGAGGTTTGGGTATTGGACAACTGGGGCTGGCAGTAGCACCTGGAGCTGGGTTTCGGAGTTCTTGCAATATTTGAAGAAACATGGAATATGGTTCCGCCATTGCCGCTGTTCCCTCCTGCTCCATGTTTACGTTTTGCGGGGCTGAGCATCTGTCCCGCTCAGGAAGTACAGACAAGAGGATTAGATTCAAAAGTGTGAGTTTATTTGTGAACAAACTTAGAACAACTCTTCAGCGATCTCTTTAACAGGTGCAGTGAGGATAACAGCATTCAGCTTCAACAGAAAATATCGCTGGTAAGTATGAAGCATTTCTCAGGCAAGACATCAGAAACAACAGTTAAGTCTTTGGTAAGTATGAAGCCTTTCTCAGGCAAGACATCAGAAACAACAGGTAAGTCTTTGGTAAGTATACTCAATCTTTGATGATCAAGGGGAATGTCCTTTAGCACGTTGCACAAGCCACCAAACCTCACACAAGAGAGAGAGAGCCCAGGATTCCAACGAGGAGTAGTAGAGCAAAGATGGGTAAGGCGTCATGCCATTGCCATGTTCTGGAGACGCTGTGAAAGTTTCATTGTGAAAATGAAACTACTTTGTAGACATAAATAGAAATAGAAATCAGTTGTCAAGTTATAATTACAACAGTTCAGCACAAATATTAGTGTGTTCTGCGCATTTACGTCACGTTATTGTAAGGGGCGTAACATTTCCATGAGATGCTTGAGGTATTTGACCAAACACAACTGGATAGCTGGCACACCTCACTTCTTTAAAACAATGAGCTTTGTAAAAAAGCGACCGGTTTCATGGCTTAGAGGAGAAACTATATTGTACAGTATGTGAAAAATAAAGTTTTTTTTTTACTTTAAACACATTGCATTACATCAAATACACAAAATAATGTTCTTTTTAGCAACATCATATGACCCCTTTAAATGCATGCAACAAAAATGTGAAGATGGTTCAGATACTAACACGCTCTCTATTCTGTTGCAGTCTTTGTGTAAATCACGGTTGGAGGACACGCTGGGAGAGCTTCAGCGGGGCAGGCTGTCTCCCGAAGCGCTGATGGAGCCAAGCATCGGACTGGTGATAGATGGGCCCACTCTGAGTCTGGCCATGTCAGACGAGCTGCTGGAGCCATTCGTGGAACTCTGCAAACACTGTAGAGCTGTGCTCTGCTGCCGAGTGACGCCACTGCAGAAGAGTGCTGTGGTCAAACTTATTCGCCACAAACTCAGGGTCATGACCCTTGCCATCGGTAATGAGACCGAAGTCTTTCTGAAGTAATTTTCATGATTGTGCGGGTCTGTGAAGTGCATTACAATGTTGTACAATGTCTGTGATTCAGGTGATGGCGCCAATGATGTGAACATGATCAGAGCTGCAGATGTAGGCATTGGAGTTTCTGGACAAGAGGGCATGCAGGTTTGTGTTATGTAAAAATAAAGCTGTACAATTATCTATCAATTAAAAAAAACATAATTTTTAAAGAGGTGTTTTTTTTCTGATCGACTTAAAACCTTAAGACCTTAAAAACGGTAAAATGTGAAACTGCTTTTCTAAAAAAAAAAAAGGCTTGATTTTGTCCTATCAGAACTAAGGTAAGGGGTTTCAGTCAATTTGGACATTTAATTTACATTTAAATCAAATTTTCAATCAAACACCTTGAAATCACTCAAAAAACAAGGTGAGACTTTATTGTAATAGTCCACTTTAGACATTTACTGACTAAACAAAAATAAATAAATAAATAGAATTTTCAATGAATTTATTTTAGCTACATTAGCTAGGCACATCAGGGCCATCAGGGTTGATAACGCCAGAGCCATTCTGAGAACCGGATCCACCGTGGCCAGATCCGCCAGAGCCGGTCTGTGATCCAGTTCCACCGTGGCCGGATCCGCCAGGACCATTCTGTGATCCGGATCCACCAGAGCCTTCTGAAGCATATGGAGGGCTGGAGGGCGTTCCCGCTGTCTGATCCACCTTGGAGGGCATTCCTGCCACCTGATCCACCATGGTGGGCATTGCCACTGTCTGGTTGGCCCAGGAGGGCAATCTTGCAGTCCGGTCGGCCCAGGAGGGCATCCTCGCTGTCTGGTCGGCCCAGGTGAGTGTCTCCACTGTCGGCACCACCCTGGAGGGTGTCTCCGCCATGGCCACCCCAGGCTCCTGATCCGCCGTGGCCACTTGTCGGTTCCGGATTCATGGCTAGCAGACCCATCAGAACTCCTCGCGGTTCCCAGTCCGCAAAGAATGGGTCCCAGCGCTGAATTACGGTCCGAGGAGCCGTATCTTGAAGTGTTGGTCTTGGTTTTCAAGGCCAGCAGAGCCGTCAGAACTCCTAGCGGTTCTCAGTCCGCACCAGTCGGGTCCCAGCCCCAAATTCAGTCCTGAGTGGGCCCCAGACCTTTCCTCCCCAACGACAGCTGTTGTCGGATAGTTGTCAGCCGTTGTATCTTTGTTTCATAGTGGATGTGGTTTGTGTCGTTTGCTTTTGTTTCTGTTTCTTCCTTTGTTTAATAAATGTTCCTTATTCAGAGAGATCCTTGCCTTCCATGTTTCCGTGCCGCTGAAAGAGGCTCATGAGTCGCTTCACCGCAGCAGCTATAAATGTGACAATATTATGACTTTATTCTCAAAATATTGGGATTTCGTAATGCTACGTAATTATTTTCTCAAAATATTTTATTTTACTCAATTTGTTTTAGCCACATTTAAATAAACAAATTTAGTTTACTAATTTAAAAAAGTATAAGTTGTATGTAAATTAATTTAGCTAGCATAAGTTTTTTGTAACCACTTTTGAAAAATAAACCTTTTATTTATTTTTAAGTGACTTTGCAAGTATGTCAACTTATTCTACTAACAGAGCTGGCTTGATTACTTTTTAATTATAGTCTGTTACTGTTTACAGATTCCATGATGAAAACTGTAATTAGAAATGTAATCTATCTAGGTTAATCATTTTATGTAGTAATGTTGCTAAACTAAATTTGGGATTTTCGATTAATCAGACACAGCTGGTGCCATATTATCAATCATTACCTATCGCCTCATCAGCCAATCCGATTCCAACCTATCCACTATAAACAAGCCAGTTTCCTTCCCTTCTGTATCTCGTTACAAGCAGCCGTCCTCCGCCCCTTCTCCACCTCATTCACACTATCCTAACGGGGGGTATGCGGGGTCTGAGCCAGATACGGAGCTCTGCCCTTCCTAGGGTTCATCCTTCTAGGGCTCGGAGTCCGCCGGACTCCCGGCTCACCCCCAGGACAGCACGCCAAACATGCTATTATTACTACCTCAATTACAAGGATGCGTGAAATACTGAAATGTATTTTTAGATTACCTTTAGATTAGCTTACTTAAAGTAATCCAGATCACATGTAATCAGTTAGAAGTCAGCACTGTCTACTAACCCTAACCTAACCTAACAGTCTATTAATAACCTAATGAGAGTCAGTCAACATAGTACATAGTAGTTTCAATGTTACTTAGTTGTGGTTGTGTTGTGCAGGCAGTCATGGCCAGTGATTTTGCCATTACACGCTTCAAACATCTACAAAGACTGCTGCTGGTTCACGGACACTGGTGCTACTCCAGACTGGCCAACATGGTCATCTATTTCTTCTACAAGAATGTGGTAATTATCACCATGGCAACCAATTTTGTTACATTTAATGTGAGATTTTAATCACACTCGCAACACCTTCTAGCAGTAACCTTTGCAAACTCAAACATTTTCAGTTTATCACAAACAAGCACTTACATATGTATCTTAAGAACAGGTGGGGTCTATTGTTCAGGGCACTTTTATTTCTAATGCACTTTTTAAAACAGAGGCTTTGACAAAGCAGCCGTGCAGTGTTGAACAGGAAAATATTGTTTCAGTAATACAGTATCCTGGATTAGTAAAATTTTGTTCTGCTTTTAAAGGGGACAATAATAAACAGTTGATGCATTTGTATTGTTTCCTTATGAATTTATTTAAGTGTTGCCAAACAAACAAAAAAGATGTAACTAGCAATAACTTGTCTTTAGTCTTTAGGATATTAAGTAAAGATCATGTTCCATTATGATATTTTGTCAATTTCAATTTCTGAAAAATTACCCTTATGACTGGTTTTGTGCTCCAGGGTCACATAAAGTATTTAAAGTAATAATACTATTGTTCAGAAAGGACACTTTATTTTAATGGAAGCTGATTTCTGTCAATGAATGAACAATAAAAAAAGGTAACTGTGACATTGCATCTCACAATCACAATTCAGAGTTTTCTCTTAAAATCAAGAGATACACTGTACAGTTGCTAGTTAAATAGTCATAAATGCATGGTATAAAGTTGCGATTGCAAGAAAAAAAGAGTTAAAACTAACTAATATTAAACAATAAAGTTAATTTCTTGCAATTCTGACTTTATAGCAATGCAAATGTGCAGTCAAATTATTAATCCCAATTAATCACATCCATAACAAAAGTTTGTGTTTGTTATATATATGTATAAACACTGTTAACAGCCCTTCTTTTTTTTTTCTTGAAGGAAACTTAAGTTGTTTGACTTTGTTTTCTGTTCCATCAGTTATAATTACTTCTGAAGAAACTATTCTATTGAATTATCACAGTCCTCTCAAACTGACCTCTGTCGTCTCTCAGGCGTATGTGAACCTGCTTTTCTGGTATCAGTTCTTCTGCGGCTTCTCCGCCACAGCCATGATCGACTACTGGCTCATGATATTCTTCAACCTGTTCTTCACCTCTGCTCCTCCCATCATGTTTGGGATCATGGACAAAGAGGTGTCAGACTCCATATTACTAAGCCTGCCTGAGCTCTATAAGAGAGGACAGCACTTAGAGGTGAGCAATGCTGCTCTCACCCATGACTCCATCTTGGATATCTATACTTTTTAGAGGACCATATTCATTCAACTAAGGCAGGTGTAGTTATAGTTTCTGCTATTTTCAAAACAAATAGAAATCTTGTAATTAGGGGGTATACATAGAAACCTCTAGTTTCTATGTTTCACCATTTGACTATAATCCCTATGCAAGACCATTGTTTATTTTTAAATAGGGGTGAATTCCAAAATATTGGTTTTGCCTCAGATTTAAAGGTATTGTTCCCACAAAAATGAAAATGTACTGTTTTTTCACTCACCATTGGACCATCCAGGATAACCTTTTTTTATCAGATTTTAAGCTGATGAACTCTGAACAGATTTAAAAGAATGATACGTTCATGAACCAGACATGACGTCTGTAACTCGTTTGTGAAAATAATATTCAGTGTCTTGCACAGACTGATCGTTTCGCTTCATAAGACCACAACACATAGTCAGGATACACAGGTATTATTACAAAGTGCATTTCTTGTAATACATGTGAATGTTTGATTACAGGGCTACAGGCGTTCAACGTTTTGGATTGCGATTCTCGATGCTTTCTATCAGAGTTTAGTGTGCTTCTTTATTCCATACTGGGTAAGAACATCTGTTCAGTCTCTCGTCTGTCATGTGTTTCGGAGTAAGCTGTTTTCTGATCACTGCTTTTACTATCTCAAGACGTACAATGGTTCAGACATAGGTATATTCGCTTTCGGCACTCCCATGAACACAGTGTCTCTTTTTACCATCATCCTGCATCTGGCCATTGAGATTAAGAGCTGGGTAAGTTTACTCTCCGCTTCATAACTGCATAACACAACCACAAATCATTTCAGATTTACTGTCTTTACTCATTAAAGGGGTCATATGATGTCGCTAAAAGGAACATTATTTTGTGTATTTGGTGTAATTTAATGTGTTTATGTGGTTTAAGTTTCAAAGACACATTATTTTCCACATAGTGTACCTTATTGTTTTTCCTCTAAGCCCCACCTTCCGAAACATTCATAATTATAAAAAATGTTGCATGCAAAAGCAATGTGTGCTCTGATTGGCCAGCTATCCAGTGCATTGTGATTGACAGAATAGCTGAAGTGTTTGGTGGAAATGTTATCCTTATCATAACGTGACAATAAAACACATTATAAACAAGTCTTTTGTAA
The DNA here is from genome assembly GCA_032361165.1 of Enteromius paludinosus. Classification (NCBI taxonomy): domain Eukaryota; kingdom Metazoa; phylum Chordata; class Actinopteri; order Cypriniformes; family Cyprinidae; genus Enteromius; species Enteromius paludinosus. The sequence goes on along the minus strand of JAUMHQ010000019.1, from coordinate 5,588,276 downwards.
TGTCAAGTTGTCATGACAAAGACACTGACAGGTTATGTTGTCTTTGTAATGTCAAGTTGTCATGAGAAAGACTCTTACAGGTTATGATGTACTGGTTTATGTCAAGTTGTCATAACAAAGGCATCTCAAACAATGTCATCTTTGTTTTAAAAATGACATAAGTGACCGAATGACACTTAATAACAGTTGTCATAAACATGCATTAAACCTCCTCCATATTCATGATGTATGTCATGATTAAGAAGGTGTTAAATAATGACGAAGGAGAGCGCGAGTGTGGGGAGGTGATTACAAGTTAAGAAAAGGCAATAATAGCCTACATACATTTTTTTTTTTTCGTTTGGCCACTTGTTTGTTTTGACAATGTTTTGACAATAACAAAGTTAATCAAAAATTAATTGCAGCTGGCATTATCTAATCAATCTCATTACGATTCCAAACTACTTTTTTGTGTTTTTCGTCCTGTAAGTTGCAGTGTTTTTATACGTCTTTGACGCGACTATCTGTCTGCAAGCGAGTGTACGACAGAACATCTCTGCTCGACATCGGCAGAAACAAACTTTTTAAGTTAAACTCTGTGGACACCGATGAGCTGAAGGATC
>JAUMHQ010000019.1:5557967-5573440 GCA_032361165.1 Enteromius paludinosus | reverse complement strand
ATACAAACATATTATGCAAAGAAAAACTTTTATTTTGGATGCGATTAATCGCGATTAATCATTTGACAGCACTAAATTAAAATGATCCAATCCGTTGAAAGTTAAGATCATTGCACAAATTTTCGCATGTTAAAAAATACGAGTTCACATTGTCAATCGCATTTACACACTGCCTCCTAAACTTTTATCCATCTTTAAAAATTCAGGTTAGCTTGTCTGTTTTCTCATTCGTAGCAAGCATTTTGATAGGAAAGAATACGAAAAAACAAATACGAAAATTTCGGACTCTTGGAATTTTGGATCTTTTTTTGTGTAAAATTATATTGGCTATTCCAAACGTTCTCATTGCATTCTTTGAACAAGTATTTCAGTTTAACAGTTCTCAAGATGTCAAATAAATAAACACCTGTATAATAAAACACAGGCTAATTTTCATATTTGTGTGAATTAACCCTTTTATGATATAATTGTACATATATTAGATCATTGCATGACTAATGAACTTGTTAAAATCACTAGTTTGTTTACTTTAAGTGCCCCTATTATGGACACAGCTTTAAGTGACTGAAACATTAGTGTAATAGCATATTGCTCATACACTTGTTGGTCTTTTCGCGTCTTAATGAAAATGTAAACTTATTCTTTGCCACTAGGTTCTGCTTTTGGAGTGTTAAAAGTTTACAAACACTCTTTTAAATGAAATCAACCAATCTTTGGTTTTTAAAAATTGTTTAATGGATCATTTGATGGAGTCATTGAACAAATAAGGTCAAAAGAAATGCATATTATAAGAAAGTTAAAGTGTTTTTTGACCTTGCATGCACTTTATCCTGTTGTATGGGACTCCCAAAACCAAAATATGAATCTTTCATAACCCATAGTAAGGGCTCTTTAAAAAGAACCGATTGTTTCACTTCGTTAGACCTCAGTGCATTTTTAGGAGCCACAGACATTGGTCCTTGATTTGAATTTATTTTCAAAAATGGGCAGCCACTGACTCACCCTGTATGTAGCAGTTTCAGCTAAAAATCTGTGCTGTTCTACTGAGGAAAATAGGCCTGTGAGTGAGTAAATTAACAGTCAGTGTCCATGTTTAGGTGAACTATTCTTTTAATGCTAGACTAGTTTTTATGCTCACGTTGAATCAGTGAATGTGTCTCTCTGTAGGGTTATGATAAAAGCATCTCCGAGGCTGAGGCCGTCATCCGCTTCGCTTTCCAGGCCTCCATCACCGTCCTGTGCATTGCCTGCCCCTGCTCCCTGGGTCTGGCCACCCCGACTGCGGTGATGGTGGGAACCGGCGTGGGAGCCCAGAACGGGATCCTCATCAAGGGAGGAGAACCTTTAGAGATGGCACACAAGGTCAGAGATGGGCCACTGATTTTAATGCTGTAAAGGAAGACCCTTTTATTAATCTGTCTGTGGTTTCAGATTCAGTCTGTGGTGTTTGATAAAACCGGCACCATCACATACGGAGCTCCTAAAGTGGTCCAGGTGAAGATGCTGGCGGAGGGCAATCGCATGCCTCGGTCTAAGCTGCTGGCAATCGTCGGCACTGCTGAAAATAACAGTGAGCATCCACTGGGTGCTGCAATCACCAAATACTGCAAACAGGTCAGTTCGACTTAATGGTGTGTTGTTTCTGTACTTACTTCTGTACCGTGACTCTGATGGGGTTAACAAGTAAAGCTAAGTTAAAGGAAATGTATAGTTCACCTGAAAATTAAATACAAACCTAGATGAGAATTTTCCAACAGTTGAACGTAAAAGATATTTTGAAGAATGCTGTCAAAACATTTCCTGGCCCCCATTGACTTCCATAGTATTTAGTTCCATAATATGAAGTAGGGTTGGGCGATGTCTACCAGTTTGGCATCGTACAATGTCTAATGTGAAACATCGCGATGGACGATGGCATCGTCGTCGTAGGTGGGTGTTGTTGGGTGGCGGGGGGTTGTTGTAACTAAAACACCAAGCCGCGTCCCACGGCTGACAAAAATAACAGTGTTCGCGCGAGCAGGTGAGAGAAGATTGAATGCAGGAATGATCACACGAGTGCTTGAATTGCGCGCGGATGACATATAAAGCATGTGCGAGGGTTAGAAATGAGCTTGCGGGCCCCGTTTCTTCACATGTACATCTATTTTCCTCTCACGGAAATGATTTACCGCGCTTGTCAGCATCAGTGGTGCGCTCGCTTATTAATGACATAGATTTGCCGCCATAGAGTAAGTGTTTTTTCGTGAGCTGGTTGATGTTGCGATCGCGATGTCGGCTCAGCATCATGATGTCTATTGGCCATCGGCGATGGACGATCGCATCGTCTATCGACCCAACCCTACTATGAATGTCAATGGCTACCAGCAGCCAAAATATCTTCTTTTGTATTCAGCTAAAAAAGGAAACAAATACAGGTTTGGAACAATTTGAAAAGTATATTAAATATTACCATTTTCATTTTTGGGTGAACTGTCCCTTTACAGTTAAAAATGAAATGTATGTATAATACATTTACCTATCTTTTTATTTAAATAAAAATTACTGTACATTTTGAGCCATAATTATCATAACTTAAGTGTATCTAACATGCAGGACTAGGGTCATTAAATGCTTTTTTTTTTTTTACTTTCTATTTGTCAAAGAACACCTGAAACAACTGAAATCTTTCATGAGCTTTCTAAAAGATCACTTGACAATGAAGACTGGAGTAATGCTGCTGAAAATTTAGCTTTTTAAAAAGCAGAATAAAGAACATTAAATATATTAAATCAAAATGGAAAAACTCTATTTTAAATGGTAAAGTTATTTAGCTAAATTACCATTTTTACTTGTCTTCCTGAGCATAAGAAACTTAATTCAGAAGCATTTAACTGGTTGTAAATAATTTGTGTCTAAACAAGTGCAGAATGTTTCAGTAGATCTTGTTTTGGGGTATTTTAAACATCGTCCATGTATCAGTGCTTGATTTGCATGAGAGTCTGTATTTGGCCTTTAGATTCACAATGGCTCTACTGTGTCCAGGAGCTGGGTACGGAGTCTCTTGGCACCTGCACAGATTTCCAGGCTGTGCCAGGTTGTGGGATCAGGTGTCTGGTCAGTAACACAGAAAACCTGCTGAAGAGAGAAGACAGCGACAGCGAGGAGAACCAGCGCAATGCCATCTTGATCCAGATCAGCGATACTAGAGCTCACAGCAATGAGCACCCACTCATCATGGACCCGCAGCCACTTGGTGAGTGTTACATGAGCGCTTCTGCGGGATCTCATTGGCTGCATACTCGAAATTGAATACAAAGTTTTGAACACGGTGTGTTCACAGCAAATGCAAATTTAATTATTAGTAGATTACATACAAAGTCAGTGCAAAGATGCAAATAGATGTGAATTAGTGATGCAAAATACTCAAAAATCCACCATGGTTGGTCGCATTATGTAAGTGACATTAATAAATAATTAATTAAGAGCAAATCACTTGTTAAATATGCGCAGAAAAATGCATGAACTGCTATTACATTTTGCACAAATACATATATGTTCAGAAATAACACAGGGAAAATGCATTTAAAATTCTCAAAAGGCAAGGTAAATCACTGTAGGTTTATGATCCAATTCAACCAAACTAAACAAAAATGACACATTTGTGTTTTATTTTTGTTGTTGCTAAATCATACAGAAAATTCTTCTCCCATGTGAAATTCTTCATGCAGTTTGTTTGAGCTGTCCTCTACTGTACAGATGCATATTCATTTCACATTTGTTGTGAGAGGACTTATACATTTGTCAAAGAACTTTTATATTAAAAACAAACAAGCAGGATTGCCCGTAAAAAAGTAAGCAATGTAATTAGTTTTTTAGGGAGTAACGCAACATTGTAATGAAGGGCTGTCCTAAACTAAGAATTTGCACAGTCGAATCGGAATTTTCGAATTTTGCCAATAGTCGAATCATGTTTGGGGACTGGGAAAATAAAAGTAATGTCAGTCATGCGACTGTCATAATTACTGATGTAAACACAGGGAAAATGTGTAACAGGTGCTTCACAGATACAAATGAAGTAAATAATGTTTTAACGATAGTTAACATTAAACATCATCGAACCCTAAGAATTCACATTATTTTACAATAGTGCTCGTTATGTATATTACAAGAGTTAATGTTCTGCATTTGTGTTTTTAGCTGTGCGCCCTGAAGATGATCAGTAGAATGAAGCATGAGAGCAGGATTTTAGTCAATGGGATTTCCTTTCTCTCATATAGAATACGCTTTGTTATTTATACAACATAATGTTAATAATATGACTTGGAGGCTGTCTGCGCAAAATGCCCCAAATGCAGAAGTAGATGTATCTGTGCAGCTTGGAATGAACTCCTTTTGTGGACACGTTCTTCACGCAACAACGTGCAGAAAGACCACAGCTAAAATTCACAGCATTTTATTATAATGTTCTCATCAGAATGTTATGTATATGACAGTCCCAGTCATAGTTATTAATGTTCTTCATTGTTTGTCCTGCTCGAACTATGCTGGAAAGAGTTAAGGGCCTTACTGCAGTGTAACTCAACCAAATCTTATAAGACATAATCAATATACACAATATATATAAATCGATTAAATGTTTTGAAATCAGTTTTACCCTACCTGATTAAAAAAAAAAATCCAGTCTTTTTTGAGTTTTGTTAACTATTTAAATCCCTGCACCTCTGTTGGTCACAGATTATGGAAAATGAAACGAAATTTAAATCTATAGGGGTGGTTGGATTTATTCATGCAGGTTAAAATATTTATTTAAAGCTTCTTTCTTTTCAGATTCTTATTTACAGCATTATTCTTATAATCTGTATATTAACTTATTTGGAGAAAACTGGTAGTTCTATGTGAAATCAGACATTGAGCCTCCCCATATAGCCAAATCGAATGATCATAACATCTCGTGAATATTCGGCTGAGAGACTAGGAGTCGAATCAGTCTCCTCGAATTGAAGCATCGAGGACACCCCTATTGTAATGCATTACTTTTAAACTAATTTTCCTCAACAGTGGTTATCATTGGCTTATTGCCAAAGTGCCTAATTTTAATGTTTGATAATATTTTTATTCAAAATTGTGATACCTGAAAAACAATTTAATCCTGGCAAAATGATTACATTCTAATTAATTGATCAAATCAGAAAAATGTCACACTGTGAACACTCCATAATGCTTGTGTTTGTGGTTTCAGCTTTAGTTCAGACAGCCTCGTTCACGGTGCTGATAGGGAACAGAGAGTGGATGAGGAGGAATGCTCTGCAGGTGCGAGCTGAGGTGGATGAAGCCATGACGGAGCATGAGAAGAGAGGACGAACCGCAGTGCTGGTGGCTGTGGACAGTGAGTGAGACTCACTTTGATCACTAGGAATTATCCATCTGAAACATCAGACAAGAGACTGATTGTAAAAGTATTGTCTAAAAAAATTTAAATAAAACCGCTCTGACCTCGATAGGTTTTTTTTTTCTGGTAACTAATAATGCATTTATTTCTTGGGCTAAATTTGTTTCTAGTCATCTAATAGTGTGAGTATGGTTTACAAATCGAAAGAAGCAAAAACTGATTATAATTGATAAATAACAGTTTTTTCGGGCAGTCCTAGTGCAGGTTTCATGTGCATTAAACTGATTATTATGATCCTTCTGAGATGGATGTACTATATACAAATTTACAGACTTATTGTCAAATTGAGATGCAGCTTTTAAAGCAATAATATATCAACATGGGAAGAACATTTTTAAATTAAATATGACCCTGGACCACAGAACAAGTCATAAAGATCAATCATAATTAGAACGTTAAATAAGTTTTCCATTGATGCATGGTTTGTTAGGATAGAAATATATTTGCCTGAGATACTATTTAAACTATTTAAAAATCTGAGGGAGCAAAAAAATTTGCATGAAGTTATACAAATGAGTTTCATAGCAGTGCATATTACCTATTAAAAATTAGGTTTTCATATATTTATAATCAAAACATCTTCATGAAACATTATCTTTTCTTAATAACCTAGTGATTTTTGGCATAAAAGAAAAATCAGTAACACTTTATTTTAAGGTGTCCTTGTTACACATTATATATGTACTTACTATTATAATAACAATATATTATGCATAATTACAAGCAATTAATCTTAAACCTAACCATATAATATGTTCATGTAGTTAATTTATATTTCTCAGTGCTTCAACAAAGACTCTTTAAAATAAAGTGTAACAGAAAGATTTATTGTTGGCTATTGCTACAAATACTTTGTGCTCCAGGATTTCAAATGGAGGTCAATTAATTGCAATAGAAGACTGATTAATTTTAAAGTTTATTTTGAGCATGTGTGCCGTTTCCTTCTTAGATGAACTTTGTGCAATGGTGGCTATAGCAGACACGGTGAAGCCTGAGGCTGAGCTGGCCGTCTATACCCTCAAAGAGATGGGCCTTGAGGTAGTGCTGATGACTGGAGACAACAGCAAAACCGCTCGAGCCATCGCTGCCCAGGTACAGCACACATTAGCATTCCCTTTCATTAGGGATGGGCGATATCTTATCGTTTGCGAAAAAACTGGTAAAAATTCTCCCATCTTTAAGCCCATATCGGCCATCCCTACTCTTCAGTAGTAATTATTGTCTTAAAGTGGTGATGTTTAACAGCTGAGGTTGTGGGTTTTGTCCAGGTTGGCATCAGGAAGGTGTTTGCCGAAGTCTTGCCATCTCACAAGGTTGCCAAAGTGGAGCAGCTCCAGCAAGCGGGTAAACGTGTGGCAATGGTGGGTGATGGAGTAAATGACTCGCCGGCGCTGGCCATGGCAGATGTGGGCATTGCTATAGGCACGGGCACGGATGTAGCCATCGAAGCAGCTGATGTGGTGCTCATCAGGGTATGGATGCTATAACGGCTCTGCTATGCTGAGACATGTCTTAACTATTTAAATAAGATTTGGTTGAGTTATGCTGTAGTAAAGCCCTTATCTCTTCTGCGCATAGCTTGAGCAGGACAAAAAATGAAGAATATTAATAACTATGACTGGACTGTCATATACATAACATTATAATGAGAACAAAATGCTGTGAATTTTTTTATTTTTTTATTTATTTAACATTATTAACTCTTGTCATATACATAATGTTATAATGAGAGCACTACTGAAATAAATCTTAGGGTTTCGATGATGTTTAATGTTAACTATCTTTTAAACATAAAACATTATTTACTTCATTTGTATCTGTGAAGCGTCTGTTACATATTTCCCCTGTGTTTACATCAGTAATTATGACTGACATGACTCTTATTTTGCCCTGCCCCCAAACATGAATCGACTATCAGTCGACTATTGGCAAGATTCGAAAATTCCGATTCGACTGTGAAAATCCTTAGTTTTAGCACACTTTAATATATTATTATTTTTATTATTATTTCTTTTTACAAAAGTGACATTTGTAACCATTTGTAGAGCTAGAAATGTCCTTTTCTTACTCCACTTTATTCCAAACACAAAAGGATTAGTTTCTTGGAATGGCCTTTTTGATTCATCAGTTTGCTTATTTCTTTTTGTTATAAACAGAATGATCTTCTTGATGTTGTTGGGAGTATAGACCTCTCTAAGAAGACAGTGAAAAGGATCAGAATCAACTTTGTGTTTGCACTGATCTACAATCTTGTGGGGATCCCCATTGCTGCAGGTAAGAGCAACTAAACCAAATAAGATGAAAATAATAAATTATATCATTAGTGACACTTTCCTCAAACAGGGTACAGAATAGAGCCTGAAATACTCAAGAAATCAAGGCAACAAATGCTGAGAGAAAAGAATGTACATTTTCGAAAAAAAAACATTAGCCATGTCACATGGTCTTTCAGAAATCATTCTAATAGGACGATAACGTTTTTTGATGAAAGTATAAAGAAACATAATGTAACAATTATTTATTAACTGTCATTTTGTTATCTATTTAATTCATCCTGGCCAAAAAAAGCTGACTAAATAATTTTTTTCAACAATGTTTTACCATTCTTTTCCCAGAATAAATAGGATGTCAATGTAAACAATATTGTAGCTACTTTTCTTTAAAGGTCAGTGTTATCTTGGGTATCAATGTATCAGTTAAGTCTCACAGCAAAAAGCACAAAAAAGCTATTCCTTTAATGCATTAAAATGTATTCAGACACTAATCTGTATTGTATGCTGCTATGTGCAGGTGTGTTTATGCCGGTGGGTTTAGTGCTTCAGCCCTGGATGGGCTCTGCTGCAATGGCTGCCTCCTCAGTGTCTGTAGTGCTGTCCTCCCTCCTGCTCAAATGGTAAACCTCTGAACTTTACACCCTTTGAATTAAACATTTTTGCATGCTTTACAAACATGCTATGTTATTTTGGACTCAGCAGGCTGATTAGATGATCAAAAGATTGGCTGAATACCTCAAGTGTTTGGCGGAAATGTTACGCCCCTTACCATAATAACCTAATGCTGCGTTCCGGCACTATGACACCAAAACATTTCAAACGAGGCATTTATTGCATCCAGTGGGGACATAATTCCTGATTATCATGATTTTGTACTGTTTTTTACCATGTCTGCATTTGTGATCAGAGAAATGACAAACAACAAGCACTAACCTTCACTGCTCAAAATTTGCATTTGAATAGTAAGTGGCAGGTTCTTTTAGTTAGAAATTTAATTTTTGATTAGTAATATGCATTACTAAGATCTTCATTTGGACAACTTAAAAGATGATTTTCTCAGCATTTAGATTTTTCTGTACCAGATTTCCAGATTTTCATCCTTTCCATCGAAATCATACGTCAATGGGAAGCTTATTTTTATTCAGCTTTCAGATCATGTATAAATGTTAATTTTGGAAAAAACTTGACACAAACTACTTTTTTTTAACGGTTTTGTTGTCCAGGGTCACATTTTATAGTCTCTACACAGCCAGCACTATTAAAACAGTATGTTGTGATCATTTTTAACTGCACTGCCCAGCCCTAAACTTGTGTCTTGTTTCCTGTCTATGCAGCTACAATAAACCCAGTGCTGAGAAGCTGGAGAGTCGTCTGGGTGAGATGAGGAGACATGGCAGTCTGTCGGACGTCAGCGTTCACATCGGCATGGGAGAGCTGCGCCGACCCTCACCCAAACTCAGCCTGCTTGATCGCTTTGTCAACTACAGCCGGGCCTCCATCAACTCGCTGCGCTCTGACAAGCACTCGATGAACAGCATGGCCCTCAGCGAACCTGACAAGCACTCTCTGCTGGTGGGAGACGCTCACTGCGAGGAGGAGGTGGTCTGAGCTTTACCTCAGTGCCTGCAGAGGTCCGCCTCAGGAGAGCTTTGTCACTGTGATCAGCTTACACTGCTTCAACTCTCCAGCCCACGTATCACTAAAGGCTTTCAGAGGCTCTCTGTTTACAATATGAGTATTCTTGCTGGCCAATTGAAAGGGATAGTACATCCAAAAATGAGAATTCCGTCACACTCAAGTTCAGTTCTTCCACAAAAAAGAAGGTATTTTCCATATGTCATAGAGCTTTGAAACAACTTGAGGGTGAATGGATGATACGATTGTCATTTTTTGGTTGCACTGTTCCTTTAAGGTTGACAATCCAGATAAGGAAAATCAACTACAAAAAAACATTATTTTTGTGAAAACAGCAATTTAAAAGTGATTTTTATTGTGTTTTATGATCATGATTAAGTGAATATTTATTACGTCTTTTATTTATAGTATATTATATGTATATGTTTTTATTTTGTGGGACATGAAGGAATGTGAAGATTTTTGAACAAATTAACTCTACATTTTCATATTTCATAAGTGCTGAATGCAGAACATTCCAAAGAAGTCTCAGAAGGATCAGGTCGTTCTGTGAAGTTAGTAACCAAGAAAACGCTAAACCATTTAAAGATTCAGCATATTCATTTTATTGTTCTCTTGAGCTGCCTTTTCCGTATTTGAATGTGCATTAGCTCGCCAACTCTTCGCTTTTAAATGTTTTTTTTTTTTCACTTAATTTTAAAACTGAGTGGTTTGTGGGATCTGACAGTGTGACTGAGGACACTCATTTATATTCAGCTGTTTGTGCATTAATGCCCTTAAGAGATGAATAAATATTCAACATGTAACAGCATGACCTGAATCAGGTTACTGAAATACATTACTAACTAATACATTCTAAGCAAAATATATAAAAAATATTATCCATAATAAGTATATATATAAATATATATATATATATATACTATATAAATGGCCAGCGTAAGTTGTGTTACTGTATTATTTAAGGTCAATTAAGCGATGCAGTCTTCAAATGAAACAAGTGCACTCTTTAGTAAGTAATGACTAGTTTCTTGTTTTTGCCAAGTGTGTTCAAAGTGGAATGACAATGTAAACATCTTGAAATTGTGATTTATGCACTTGATTGTTTTACCAAATGTGGTCTTGAATGATTCTTATTGTAGTTTTGCATCTTATTCTTTCAATAAACAGACGGTTTTCAATAAGCCAATATGCATTCATTAAGTACTTCTTTCTGTGTACCTGAGGATTGTTGCTTTACTAGTGTGTGCACTTGCTCGCAATGTAAAAAAAAGAAAACAGATTAGCATTTTGGTAATTTAGTATTTTCTGAAAGTGCTGTCACATTAACCTTCCTGTAAAATTCTGCATCAAAAAGGTGTGTTGTAGTATATTACAGATTGCACATTAGAAGATAAAGCTTGTAGTTACATAATCTTTTGGATTACACATATGAATGTATTATGACTGCTTTCTGATTACTTTTAACATATTACATTTAACATAAAATACTCTCAATTCTTTATCAACATCATGAAGTGTATTGAACATTTCTTTACACCAGGGTTTCCCAAACTGTGGTTTCTAAAAGATCGGTTTGATTTCAAATGTATACATGTAGTAAGAGTTTTTAGAAAGTAACATTTATAAACATTTTATGTTATGAATAAATTTTATGTAGTCACAAAATCTATAACAATTACCTGTAATCTGATTATGACCACTTTAAAATGTAATCTAAATAAGAGTACTCAAGTTTTGGAATCTGATGTAATCCAGGTTACATGTACCCAGCACTTTATATATGTATTCCCTCCAGATTCAATTGAATTGAATTGAATTTATTAATTCAGTTTGTTACACTCATCAACAGTGCTGATATGTCTTTAAGATCATATTGTTCTCCAGTTATTATACAGGACGCAATTTATTTTCTAATTCAACAAGAACATTAGTCAGACATAAACCATGATAAGCGTTTTGATTCAGACACTGTTTAGCATAGTTAGTGGAGTATCATTATGATGACTAGGCCTGTTTCTAATACAAGAGACAAGTAAACATCTTTTTTTGTCATACGTTCAGATGAATACAGTTTTTATATTAAAAAAAAAGCATAAAAATAAGAGTACAAATAGATGTGCAGTATGTAATACTAGCAGTTGAAATGAGTACTGCAGTCCAAATTAAAAATATTGGAGAGAGTTGTTTCTCCCATGCTCCATGTTTAAGTGGGTTGCCAGATTGTAAACACACAATTGGAAAGAATGCACTTGGCAATAGAAGGTGACAAGCCTTATAATGTAATTTGATGAGCAGAGTTTTAATATTCCTCTATTTATAGAGCTTTTAGATACATGCTGTTGCTTTTCAGGACATGTAGAGTCTGGCCCAGTGTGTTGCTTTCATAGATGCAGGGTTTTGAAATACTATTGGTAAAACTAACAGTGGGCAGAGTCACACAGACCAAAACAAAAAAAAAAAGGTATTCCAATACTGAATGCACATTTTAAAGTAGTATAACTGGCCATAGTGTTGTTTTTCACAGAAACAGGTGTGTGTGAATTTATTATGTTTTCTTAATGTCTGCAATGTAGTCATACTACACTATATTTATGCTTTAGTCCAGTAAAACTTACAGCACCTTTAAGTGTTTAGAGTTTGTAAATAATTTATCCATTTATATGGAATTTTCACTTTTCACTGTTGGGGACAACTGGAGTGAATAGTATGGTTTTTGCCTCTAGTGTGACCTCCTCTCTCCGTCAGGTTCTTTATGGCTCCAGAAGAAGCTTAAGCATTGTGCCGTATCAGTGATGGCTGTCTGCCGCTCCAAAGATTCTTCATCTGAAGGCAGATGTTTGCAGACAAGGATATAAAGTGGTGGCCAAAATGATTTAGAACAATCCTCCAGCTAAAAATGGTGTTCAATCTTTTGCTGTAGTGCATCAATAAGAGATATCAGTTAACATTTCCACACATTGATTTTGCCATTCATTGTAATAATCCAGTGAGATCTTTGTGCTCCATATAGAGATCTTATCTAATCATCATCCAGTCTGTCTGGAATGACATGAATAAACCAGAAGAATTGTGGGGAACGAAGTCTCCAATACGCTTCTATACAAGTTAATTGATAAATAAAATCTATTTATGACCAGAGTTGGGTGTAACCTTTTACTGTATTCTAATCACTTTTTCTGGTGAGGCAGTAGCCTAATGTAATGCATTACATTTTAAACTAATGTAATTATGTAACGTAATTACAGTTACTAATGTCAATAAAATAACTTAAGTTACAAAAACAGTGTTAAAAAATAGATGAAATTTGTGGTTTGTTTCAGGAAGATATTCACGGAGACTGATAATACATAAAGTTTGGTTTATGTGCATACAAATTAAATAACTATGAGTTTTGCTTTTTTGTAGTGTATTTTTCAGGTTTGATCATTTTGAAAAGTACACTTGAAAGTAACTTAAAAATTAAAGTAATTAGTAATCTTATTATTTTTTAAATGCAGAAATAAGTCATCAAATTACAGTTTTAAGAGAGTAATTTGTAGTGGATTACTTTTTTTTCTTTCTAATGAAAGTAATTTACCCTACACTGTTTATGACACTACTTTTAACAGCACTGTAGCTTTGCAGGTAGGTTTTTTAAGCATCTTGAGACAAAGTTCATACAGATTTAGTTTGTCTTCGTTTGTTCTGTTTCTTTATGTGATTCCAGACAGACTGTGCTCTGTGTGGAGCACAAAAAAAAAGTCCTACTGGATTATTACAGTTATTAGTAAAATAAATGTTTGAAAATGTAAACTGATACCTCCTAATGACACACCACAGCAAAAGATAGAAATAACTGACTTAAAACCATTTTCAGCTGCTGGAAATAATACCTGTACCAATCATGAAGAAATATCTCATGGTAGGCACAAATGACTGAATTTGTTGGAAGAGTAGTTGAAACCTTACCTTTTTATCAATCAGAACGTCAGATTTATCTGTGATTCTCCTCAGGTTTCTGCCATATTTAACAGCAGCGTTTGGAGGAGCAGAGATTAGACGAGGCCGCCAAGGCTGCTCTGTTTTCCTGAAATTAGCTTCTGCATCCTCCTCATCCATGGATCTTCTGTAAAATAGTAACGTCTGGCTTTCAATGCATTTAAGATTCTCGTTTTCCCATTTCTCTGATTTCTGACTGAAAAAAGTTGCATAATTAAGGGCAGAAAACCATAATTGCAATTTTAAATGCAATAAAACATAAATGCAAGTTGATATGTGTATAACATATTTGATTTTAGGCCTACCAGACACAGCGAGAAGCTGCTTTTTCTGTTTTGAATCTGAATCATCCCAGTCTTTGGGCATTTCTGACAACTCAGCTCTATATAATGTTAAGTTCAGTTACTAATCTCTTTACTACTTTGTCGTGATTTCATTAAACTGCCATTCGAGCCGTTTCCAGGAGGTGCTTGTAAAGATTTTGATTTTACACTGTTGAACCTATAAAACAGAGATGGCAAAATAAACAACAAAAAATTAGATTCAAATAATTAGAATCAGTTGTGCCAGTGGTTCCCAACCACGTTCCTGGAGGCCCCCCAACACTGCATGTTTTCCATGTCTCATTAATCAAACACGCCTGAATCAGGTCACCAGCTCATTAGCAGAGACTCCAGTGTCAGACAAAGGAGAGATGTGGAGTGCTGGGGGGCCTCCAGGAACGTGGTTGGGAACTGCTGAATTATGCTAATATCATTGCGACAAGAATGGGTCACAACACAATATATGCACAAGCAAACTAAATTAAGAATTGCGTCAGAAATCAGAAACATGCTACATGACAAACATCAGACACCTTCGCTAATAAACTCTTTTGTTAACCTTGAAGGCTTTTTTCTTATGAGTATTAACCAATTGAAAAGCTCTTATAAAGGCTATACAGTATGATAACATAAAGGTGCATGTTATCGTTAAAGTGTCTAGCCTTAATATATGAATTCAGAATTAGAATCAGAATCAGAGTGCGGTCATGAAAAGAATAAAACATATTATGCCAACAATATGGTACAGGTATACATATAACTGTTGTAAAACTCTTTCACGAGACCAGGAGACTCTTCGGATATTTTAAAGCAGAATTTTCTTCATGTGCTGCAGTCATCAAAGTAGTCTGACTGAATCTCAGCACAGCAGAGTATATAAGGTTGAAGTGGGAGGAGGTATACAGGTGTAAACAAATGGCAGATACAGAACAGGAACTTTTGTTTAGACAGGTCTCTTCCACAGCCTTGATCTTAGTTAGCATAGCAATGTCATTCAAATGAAAAGGTGCTAAACAAAAGGAACAGCTGAACCTTGAGAGGATTAGCATCCACACTTAGCTCGGGAAACTTTAACAAATGTTCTGGAAACTAATAAAAGGCTACTGTCTCACTATGAGCTTCCGGTTTATAGCAAAATACATGACTTTAAATTTATACTGTAATATGGGAAACTTGTGTTTAACCATTTCTAAATGTGTAATCCTACACATATAAACCAACTTTTTCTGAGGGTTGCCCTAAAATGTCTGACAAAATGTTCAAATGTTAAAAATCAAGTTAATACCGACGTTGTAATACTGGTAGGACGTGGCTTAATGGATAGGGGGTTGGGCTTGTAACCCAAAGGTCACGGGTTCGAGTCCCGCAGGGATTGTGGGTGGGGTTAGTGAATAACCAGCACTCGTTCCACCTTCAATACCACAACTGAGGTGAGACCCTTGAGCAAGGCACCGTTCCCCCAACTGCTCCCCGGGTGTGTAGTCACGGTGTGTGTGGTTGATCACTTCTCACTGCTGTGTGAGTGCACTTGGATGGGTTAAATGCAGAGCACAAATTCCTAGTATGGGAAACCATACCTGGCCACATGTCATTTCCTTTCCTTTCCTTAGTTTTTTTTTTATATATATATCTCAGTATCCCTGTTAGTGTTGAATAAAGGTTTCATGCATAACAGTATCCCCAGTTTAAAAAGGGTCGGCCTGAGATATATAACAATTTTGATGACTGCAAAAATATATGTCAATTCAGTATACACATTAAAGAAAACAGGATAATTTAACCCTGTGGGGTAGCCGGTAGGGGACCAGTTCACCACAGACGTCCGGTCAGAGA
>JAUMHQ010000019.1:5545831-5557867 GCA_032361165.1 Enteromius paludinosus | reverse complement strand
TCTCTCTGGCGAGTTCCCATATGTAACGTCTCCGTTCCCTCCTTCAGGGAATGTGGGTTACGATAGTAACCTAGACGATTTTTCTTTTTTGCCAAAAGTCCTTAGTATAGTAAGTAAAGATCATGTTCCATGAAGGTATTTCATCAATTTCTTACAGAAAATATATTAAAACTTAATTTTTGATTATAATGTGCATTGATAAGATCTTAATTTGGACAACTTTAAAGGTGAATTTCTCAGCATTTCAATTTTTATGTACCCTCAGATTCCAGATTTTCATATAGTTGAATCTCAGTCAAATAATGCCCTATCCATCCAAATCATACATCAATGGGAAGCATATTATTCAGCTTTCAGATTATGTATAAATCTTAATTTCGGAAAATTAACACTTATGACTGGTTTTGTTGTCCAGGGTCACATATATATCTATATATATATATATGTGTGTGTGTGTGTGTGTGGGTAGATAGATATATACTTTAGATAGATAGACAGGCAGGCAGATAAAGTAAATAAACAAACAGCATTTGTGAGCTCTGAAAACATTAGCCTTTGAGTAGCATTAATAGTTCTTGCTTGCTAAGACATTTGTGTCTTTAACCTCTGTGTTCCATCACTAGATGAGCTTACTTAGCATTACTATTGTTGCCTTTTTACATATGTACATGTTTATGCAGACGCTGCACAATGAAAAACTAATTAGCAAGCTGCTTTGCTCGGAACCGTTTCTCAAGATGAAGTATGAAGCACATGGAAACCATCAGCAGCGAGCTGTCCAAATCTGTTAGCGCTGTGAAAGCCATGAGCACCCAGGAGGGAGATTGTAAACCAGAGTGACTGACTGCTCCTGTCCCGTAGAGCTGATGGAAAGCTCATTTGCACAACTACCCAGACTCCGCTGACATAAACACTGAGTCTAGCGCCACAGAATCGGGGCATGAACATCTCACGACTGAGACACTGTTTCACGTTCGTTATGAATAGCTTAATTTTCATGAAGGTTCAAAAAACATTCCTGAAATGTTCTTACAATGGCAGACGTTCGTCAAAAAAAGGCCCAGCTGGGAGATTGCAAGTGCTTTCACGGTTCACAGAAGGTGCAACGCTTTTTTAGAGCAAAATGTTTTATTAATTCAAGCAAATTCAAACTCTAATGGATATAGGCATCACACTGTTCTCTTGTTCTTTATGTCTGAATAGAGACCGATGCAGGTTAGAAGGCAATTGTGTTCGATTTGCAGCATTTTGGTACACAGCGTGTTTTTTTAGCACAGTAAATGGATTGTTTCTTTTCCTCTCATTTATTATTCTGTTCTCTCAACAGTGGCTTGAGACCTTTGGAATATGTTGACATTTGCAGAAGTTGTCCAACCCTATCCAATTTTGAATTCAAGACAATCAAAATAAAGCTGTGTTTTTCCAGAAAAACTGGAGTGTGCCTGTACAGATGATTTCATCCAGACATAGCTGTCCCAACGAGACTCGTGAAGTGTGAAAAGGCGCTGGTCATTCACTGGTCCTATCTGGGTTTCAAATTCATTACAACAGGTTCCTTGTTAAATGAAGCTAATCTTTTTTTCCCCTGCTTGGCATTTTGAAGTCGGCCGATGCAAAAGGAGGAACACTGAACAATTATGTTTAACTGATTCTGGGAGTCTATTTATTAGGTCGGTGAGATATTCCACCGAGATAAGATATTACTCACTTCTTGTCCTCGGGCGAGGCATTTACTGGGTTTTATGTTGCACAAAAGGTCATTCATGAAGCAATCATTTCAGAAATGTTTGACCAGCCGCAGAATTAACATGGCGCTCCAACACAATTCTGTGATTCTGACTCTCTGTTCAGAAAACATGAATGAACCGTTGGTTCAGTAGATGTCACTCTTGACTGACAAACAATGAGCTGGTGTTATATTGCTTCCTCCAGTGAAAAAATGGTCTGGTCTGAAGAGAAATCTGCACAGATCTAGCAGCATTTACAAGTCAAAACAGCTCTATACAAATATGTGGCTGGATTTTCACCAAGAGGTCCATTTTTACAAAAGGAGGCGTTATTACAAACACACAGCTTTTGGCTTCAAAAGACATTAACTGATGGACTGGAATGGTGTGGATTATTGTGATTGTGGATTATTTTATCAGACGTTTGAACTCTCATTCTGACGGCACCCATTGAGTACAGAGCATCCATTGGTGGAGAAAGTGATTGAATGAAATGAACCTTTCTTTTTAATTTTTATTTTTTGGGATAAATATTCCTTTTAAAGGGGTCATACAAAGGCAATTTTCCACAATATGATTCCTTAGGATCTTAATGGAAAGTTTGTTATATAGATTGCTTTAAAACTTCTCAATTATAGTGTAGTTTAAATCTGAAAGTGCAGCATGTATAAAGTCATTGTCTCTCAAAAGAAAGAGTCGAGTCACATACATTTGTAGGAGTTTCCGTTTGAGATGCAACATTTATGGCAGAAGAATATATAAAAATTTACAAATGTCGTGCAATCTGCTTTCTTTAGAATGCACTGGTCGTTGTGGAAATGATCCTGCTGCATTTGTGTTCTTTGATGTGTGCATCAAAAGAAATTTCCTCTCCTATAAGCCCTTTTTTGAGATTTTGCCCTAATGCTAACCTGCCCTGTTTTAGTAAATCTGGCTATTAGTCTATATGGCAAGTCACACTTTGAACACAATATATATATAATGTATATCTTAACCAGTTTGATCTCATTAAGGTGAATGAGCTCTTCGGAAACAGGCTGGAGATTAAAGCCCAGCCACACAATAACACAAAAGCAGCGTTTCTCTTTTAAGTGGATATCTTTGAATGCTGTGCTTAGTTTCCACTGATTAATTAATATTATATGATCTGAGCTTACTTCAACCAAATGTGCTGACACTTTTCTGTAAAGTCACCTTAATTAAGGATGCATTGTGCTCAGTGACATCCCGTGGATAGAGCTAAATGAACAGCACACCCGATAATTTTTTTTTTTTTTTTATAATAAATGAAAAGGTTTGAGATATATTTAGAAGCTTCATTATCCTAAAGGCACATTCATTAGCTGCTGCCTTCCTCTATAAAGCATGTGTTGCTCTGGCTAATGTTGGATATTGATTGATGTGGTAGCCGTTTATGGACAAAGCCAGAGCTGTGTTTTAAGAGTTGCTGCTGCAGTCAATAACTTTGAGTACTGTTTGGATCTGATATTGATTGCAGAGTAAAGGACGTGTGATTTGCAAACTGTGTCCACGTCAGCCTCAGGTTGTGCAGAATTTGTTTATGAGTGTGAATTGAATTGTCCACAGGATACTAAACTGCAGTTTAAATTAATTCACTGAAGTGCTTTTCAAAGCACATTCTTGGAAATGAAGTGTCTTTTACTCTGTTCCATAAAATGAAAGTTAAATAATTAAATGTAATTCAGTTGCAGTGAAAAGCCCACATTACATTAACATTAGAAATTAAGTGAAAAACTCGGGGAAGTTACTCTAAAAAAGTAATGAATTTACTAGTTACATTTTCAACAGTGTAATTAGATTGCTGTACAAATTACTCTCTCCAAAAAATATTTAATTACTTAATACTAACTACTTTATAAATCCTATAAACTTTGACAAGTAAATGATAAAGGATATGAAATGTTTCTTTCATATAAATGATAGATTAATCTAAAGTGTGACCATAATTTATGTAGTAGAGTCCAATTTTCTTTATTAACTAAGATTTCTGCATCAATATACTCTAATTACTGCTTATCAATACTTAGTAAAGTAGTTGTAAAGTTTAAGAATTGGGTAGAGTTAAGGATTTAGAATAAAGTCTTTCCCAATAAGACATTAATATGTGCTTTTTAAGTAATAATAAACTAAACAGCATATATCCCCATGTAATAATCATGCTATGTTAATATTGAGTATTGGACATTAAAGTGTTACCAATATTCTTATTAACTCACCAAGGTATTTAAAGTGAGAAGAGTACATAAAAAGCATGCATTTTAAGGCTAGACTTTCAATTTTGATGTTAAATCCACTATTGTAATGTGTATATAAATGTTCAATTACATAAGACGTATCTGTAATTTAATTACTGAAAAAATAAGAGTAACCCCTTACTTGACTTTTTTTAATGGAAAAGTAATTAAATTACAGTAACTAATTGCACTAAAGCTTTAGAATAGGTAACACTTGTTAACTTTTAACTATATTTTTCTCAATAAATTCTTAATTTGCTGCTTAGTAATACTTAGTAAGGTAGTTGTTAATTTCAGGTATTGGGTAGGATTAGGGAAGTAAAACATGATCATGTAGAATAAGGCATTAATATGCATGTAATTAGCACTAATAAATATGCATAAATATAATAAGTATTTCCTATTCTAATGTGTTACCCTAGTCTGATTAGGAGTGTTTTAAAATGTAATATCAAATTAATAGTACTTTATTTTTGTAATCTACCTGCATTTGCATATGTAATCCCTACCTCGCTCTGTCAGTCAGATGTAGTTTGATTTCTCTTCATCTGAGCAGGAATATTATTAATGTTATTCTTCATGTACAACCTTTTTGTCATCCTTATGGGACATTCTCCTTCATTTCCTGCTAATGGACATACCTTAGGGAGTCTCAAGATCCCCTCGAGGTGTTCTTAAGCTGAGTGAGACTCCACTTGTATTTATTAGGAGGAGAAAGCGATACCTGATTAGCATTGAGGGTCGAGTGTGTTCCTGCAGATCAGCTCTGCCCTGCAGAGATACTTACCACATCATTGCATTTTTCCACTCTTCTCCTTCAATTTCAATTGATCACACATCCAAACACGCCACAAAGCAGATCAGCTTTCACAAGCCGTCTGTTTTGCTGACAAATCTGAAGGAAGTTTTCTCTCGCTGCAGCGAATGCTTTCAGGATTGTTAAACAAATGAGACGATTGATACGACGCTGCAAACCTATAGATTTATGCATTCAATTACCAGTCACTCAAGGCTTTGATTTGGTCTGCAATAAAGGCCTGTCATACATGTTTTCTGTTTTAAGCATTCACACTAGAGAGAGCTGTCAGAGCGTTTCATTCTCATGCAGGCGCTAAATGACGTTTCTATTGTCTTCATTTCTTTACTTAAAAACAATCACACGCAATCAAGCCAACAATTATGCAGAGTGACCTTTGAAAAAAAGAATCATGGTTTAAAATTGTATTCATAGATTCATGTTTTAATAATCCTCCGGGTCTTGTTGATTGAATTAAATTGGACGTAAATAACGTTTCCTAAATTACATTCTGTAATGTCCAGCGTACTCTAAATTATACAAAGACATCCAGTGTTTATCAGGAGTCTATCAAGTCTACGCAGCAATTAAAATAAGCTATCAACATTGGTTTGTGTATACAGTACTTTCATAAATATGTGATCAGTGTGAGCAAGACTGATGTTCAAATTTAATTTCTTTGCATTATTTAGAACAGGGGAGACTGGGGATGCTTGCAACTTCGAACATTAATTTCAGTAATAGAATTTTCCCCCTATGCTGTTTATCCCAAACTTTACAGAATTTTCTCACTTACTCAGCTACAAATTACAGTGTAAACAAATGGCAAGAAAGACTTTTGATGGGTTGTAACAGTTAGCACTACCCTCACCCCCCATACCATTTTGGTTTCCGGTTTAAATAAGATTTTAAGATGTCCACTGTGATCTCAGACATCTGCATCCCACTGTATTAATACACATTGAACAATAAGCTTTTGATTAATCTTTGAGTCTACATACTTCTTGTTTCATTGCACTTAAATTTGAAGTATCTGCATTCAATTACTGTATATCTGTAATCACACTATTCACCCTTAATCCTTTGGGTTCTATGCTTGGAGGGAGGGAGGGAGGAAGGGAATAAATTACAATTTCTGATATAAAAATAGCCACTGCAATTTAAAATGAGATTTTAAGAAATGCAGGTTGTGTTTTTAGGGTTGTGTGCATGCATTTTTATGACTATTATTATGCATGCATAATTGCATAAATTAATAAATAAAATAAATAAATACTTATTCTTTAATATTAAATAAAGAATGTAATAAATTGTGATATATTTTACTATAAACTGAACCATTATAAATAATGCAGTAATTTTTTACAGCTGTAAAATTACATTACTAAAGCATTACTTCATTTTTAAATGTTCAAACAATAGACTTTTCACAGAAAAAGTGAAAGTGAAGCAGGGAGCCTTTACGAAGCAGAGATGAGTTTGTGAGGGGCAGCATTTGAACCGCTATCAGCTGCTTTGGGATGCTGAAAACATAGATCATGAGCTGCTCAAGTGTAAGATTGCATATATTTACTTCATTAAATTGCAGTCTTTTCAGTTTTATAATTGCACTAAATCATATCAGGATTTTAGTTTAATTTAAATAAATCTTACTGGAACAGATTCAAATCTTTTTGCAGAAAAAAAAAAAGTTTATAAAAACATTGCAACTAATAAAAAGCAGGATATACTAGAAGGATTTTATTCAGAGGATTATCCCAACACCTAAATTCCTCATATATATTTCACATCAGAAGAGTGAAATGCGGAAAATAATTGTGAAAGCCGTAACCTTTGATTCTCCCACTAAAACAAAATCTTCTCTTTGAAGCATTCCTTTACGTTAGATCTGCCAAGCCTGACTCAGTCTGGCACAGCAGGGCATCTGTGTTCAGATTACACATTTCAGATTCAGTTTAGATGTACATTTCTCCGTTCTCCTGCACGTCTATTCAAAATGTCTTCAAAAATCAACTAGGGATCAACTCGGATCTCTCCGGACTTGAGCAGTAGTAGGATTAAAGCTGCTGTCTGTGGTCACAGAGAGTCCCACACATGCGCAAACAGGCAAATACCTCCAGAAACATCCAGCGTTTATTTCACATAAACCTGTTTAGTGTGACACTGGATAATGCAGCTTAAGTGACAGATGATTCTGTTTAATTCGACAGAAGTTCTTGGACACTTTGTGGGTTTTGTTGCTCAGGGCTGTTGGAAATGCTGCTTTTTACTGCGACCCCAATGACACTGACATTTCCTTCACTTTGTGAGCAACTCCTTCTCTCCCTTGAGAGAAGATATGAAATACTCCCCGTGCTTCACAAGCAGCTGCAAGTTCTCTTGACTGAGGCTGTAGGAACTGGTTGCTTTCTGGAGAGCAAATGACCCCTCAGGGACACATGGGTCCTGTGCAGGTCACTCTCCCCCGACCAAACGCTCAACCTGAGGGCCATATGGACGTTTAGATTGAGAACCTTAGATTGCACATGTGTGGCCTTCCTGTACTGCTGACACTGAGGTCGACTGCTTCAGGTACGTCTGTCACTTCTGATGTTCATTACACCCTCATGCTGTCCCAAACATGCATGACTGACTTTCTTCTGCAGAACTCAAAAAGAGATGTTTAGCAGAATGTTCATGCTGCTCTTTTATATTCATAGAAAGTAAAAGCAGACTCCAAAAATAAATACAAAAATAAATACAAGCAGTCCCCATGACTTTTGAAGCCATATGTCAATTTAGCATCAGGGTAAAACTGAAAAATTGAAAAAATTGTATCATTATTTACAAAAATTACTTACTTTGTAGCTCTCAATTCTTATTTACATGCATGCATTTTTAAAGAGGTAGGTCTTTTTAGTTAGAAAACAAAAAAAATGTAATTTGACTTTTTTTCCTTTTAAAGTTTAAAATGGCATAAGCATGTATTTACATGCCACAGTTTAAAATTGTGCAATTGCAAATGATATATGGGAAATGATATTGGGTATATGGGTAATATTTCAGTATTCAAAATGTTCATAATCAGGAAAATTACATGAAATAAAAGACTGAAAAAAAGATATATATATTGAACCTTTAGATAAAGAAATGAATTAATAAATCAAAAAATAAAATTGGTCACTATGTCCTATAAGACTTTTGAAACAGTTCTGCATGAGGATTGAAAATCCTTCATTTGTAACTCTCAGTTCTTGTTTACATGTATGCATTTTAAAAAGGCACCTTGACAATAAAACAATAAGAAAACAGTGTGGTTTAGCTTTCTTGATTTAAAATTAAAAAACAACATGAGGGAGAGAAAATTATGACTGTGTTTTTATTATTTTGGGTTCATGCATCATTCGTGTACGTGTGTCAGAAACGATCTGCGTTGGCGTCATTGCCTAATATTTCCATCCTCGGTAGCCGAATTTCAGAAAATGTTTCAGAGGGTGTTGTTTCCCCTTCAAGAATACAAAAAGCCTGGAGCTGTGGGGCGTCTGTCTGCATGTCGGACTGGGTCTCGGGGTATGGTAAGATGCAGACTCAATCCAGCAGACCTTCAAAGCCACGGCTCCGTTGCAGAGTTGTGTTTTGCAAAGCTTGTGCTCCTTCTTCTGCTTACTGCAATGCACTTGCTCAGGAAAGCTCTGAATTATAGATGTGGAAACAGGAAATTCATTCCTCCCATAGCCACTGTCCCTCAGACCTTTGACCTAATCAATTAGCTATAGGCAGCGTTCCTGTTCCTTTGGAGAAACCACCGGCCGCAGTTAGTAAAGTGAAAAACAAAATACAAGCTAATTTAAATAGCTTCAGCCCCAGATGCATGGGTTAGATCTGAATCACTGTAATTTCTTGAACATTGCATGATTACGTGTTTAATTGAGCATTTCATGAGTACGACTATATTAATACATTAACAATTAATGTAATTCCCTGAGACCTTCAGAGTGCATTTACAAATGTAGATGCACAGATTTGCTTAAAAAGGCATTTAATAGGAGGGCTGGAGGAGTCAATAAGCTCTGAATTTCCCTCCTGATTTGTTTTTGTGCCACTAAAAAGAGAAGCCTGTTGCTCTACAGTCCAGCTAAATAACATCCTCTCATAATTTCCTTGTGTTTTTTCCAATCCAAAATGGCTTTCTGTCATCTGCACAACACAAAATGGGAAACTGGGAAGAATTGTACTAGTTGGTGTTTCTTGTATTGATGTAGTGAATGGGGGCCGTTGCTTTTCAGTTTTCAAAAAAAAGGATGTAAAACCCCCCAAAAAAGCATCATCAACAATACAACAACTATTATTATTGAAGTCATATATATATTATATATACTATATTATTGAAGTCAAAACTACCAGTACACTACCAGTCAAAGCAGTCAAAGTCTCTTCTGCTCACCAAACATGATCCTTCAGAAATAATATAGTGTTCTGAAATAAAAATGTATAATGTATTATAACATTATAATAAATCATCAAATTTGAAGCAACTTTGCTAAATAAAAGTGTTAAATAGATTGAAATAAATATCTATCCTAAAAAAGAGTAATTCCGATCTTTCTATTTACAGAAGAATCCTGAAAAAAGTACTTGACGCTTTAAAATTTTGATAATAATAAAAACAGCAAATAAGAATGATTTCTGAATGATCAAGTGACACTGAAGACTGGAGTTATGATACAAAAAAATTTTGATTGGATCACAGAAAAAAATTACATTTTCCAATATACTGTACTCACGTAGACAACAGCTTTTGCTGTATTTTGGATCAAGTAAACTTCTTGGTTTACTTGGACTTTAACTTCTTGGTTTACTTGGATCAAAGAGACTTATTGGGGCAGTCATGGCCTAATAGATGGCCTAATAGAGTTGGATTTGTAACCCGAAGGTCGCGGTTTCGAGTCCCAGGTCCGGCAGGGATTGTGGAAGGGGTTAGTGAATAACCAGCGCTCTCTCCACCTTCAATACCACAACCGAGGTGAGACCCTTGAGCAAGGCACCGTTCCCCCAACTGCTCCCCGGGCGCCGCAGCAATGGCTGCTTGTGGCTCCGGTTGTGTGTTCATGGTGTGTGTGGTTGTTCACTTCTCACTGCTGTGTGTGTGGGCTTGAATGGGTTAAATGCAGAGCACAAATTCCTAGTATGGGAAACCATACCTGGCCACATGTCACATCCTTTCCCTTTCCTTCCTTTCTAAAAAAACTAAAAATAATGTGTAACATTTTAAAATAACTGCACACTATAAATCATTAGGTAAGCATTAGTAAATAATCAGTTCATCCTTTATAAAGCATTGTTCTAACATTAATAGGTATTAGTAAGCATTTAATAAATACAGCTATGCATTTTTTTGTTTTTGAGCATATCTATAATGTTTAATATTTGTATTTTCATACTTTATTAACAATTCATTTTTCATTTCTAAATTTTGCGTTATTTACAAACCAGTTATTTAGGATTTGTCATGCTTCATAAGATAATTTAGAAAGCGTAAGTAAAGGATTAATAAATTATTTCATAGACATTATTAAACCTTATTATTTAGACACATGATTATAGTTGCTCAGTGTGTTTATAAATTGCTTTATTAACATATGTTCCTGCTGTAATTCATGATTAAGTCAGGTAGTTATAAAACATTTAGTACTTAGTTGCCAGCAGTCTGTTTTTACCTTGTAAAGTATTTACAAAGGAGATGTAAAGGCCCATTTATCTTCCAAACAGCAAAGTTAAACAAACACATGACTGAGAGATTCAGAATACAGAAATACTTTATTCAAGATGCAAAAAATTATACTTTACATCTGTCACGGGGGGTGTATTCCAAACACGCAGAGAAGTAGAAACAATTATACAATATTCAATCACATCTAAGTTCAGAGAATACAGGTTAACACACTCACTATACATAGACGATAACGGACAAATACTGGGACACAGGGATCAACTTAAGTAGGTAAGACAATCAACGTAAATGAACTAGACACACCTGAAACAAATCGTTAATCAAACAAACTTAGTCACAGAGAAAAAACAAAAAGGCACATGGAAAAACACAACATGACAACTACACATGTGACAACACTTGATAAAAAAAAATTATCAAAAATAAACTTCTGCAATTTCATAGAAAATGAAAAAAATAAAATTGGATGCAGTTGTACAGTTTCATTTTTTGCATTTTGAAATAAATATGTCTGAATTCTGTGTCTCTCTGTGTTGTATGTGTTATTTTTCTATGTCAGGAAGATAACTAAGCTTTTAAATCTCCTTTGTAATAGATATCCTTATAAATCAAGAACAAGGCATTTATAGCTGCATTTATAAACTGCTTACTAATGACTTGTTGCCCAAAGCAAATAAATCAGTCCAGTTTATCACAGGTCTAAACCAGCCAACTACCAGCACAAGAACACACTTATCTAAAAAAAAAAAAAGTATAAAAAAAACCCCTAAAAGATAAAAGATTTTTCTTTTTTTTAATCAGTTTCAACACCCCTACAAAAGATTGATTCCTTTAGAAGCTTAAAAAGACATAAAGTTATATACAGGTTTAGATAATTGGATGAACTATCCATTACATTAAAGAATCATCTCCTCACATTTTTTCTTTCTCTATATGACTAGGTCAATGGGGTCAAAGCCCACCGGATTCAGGGACCAGATGTGAATCTCTCCAATCCATTCCTATCTGCGGGAGTTCTGCCGGTCATGTTTTACAGGGATATAATAAGACATTTGTAAGCCTCGTAATGCTGTATGGCTTTGAAAGGCTGGACAAACAGTTCTTCAATGACTCAGCTGAATCAAAGAGTCCTCTGTGGTTTACAGGAATCCACCCCTGAAACGTTTAACACTACAACAGAGGAACTGGTTTTCTATATCTTTGCTAGGGTTTGTCTGAGTCCTTTATCTTTACTATAAATAATTTGGCATAATAGATCAAAGCAGTTCTTAATACATCAGACACTTGACCACATGTCAATGACACTAAGAAGTTCATCACATACAAAACGAATGGCTTGAGGAGGGATGTTACAGTCATTATGTTTCTGATTTTTAAACATTTATTTTTATTTATTGATGAAATTTGAGCTATTCAATGAGTTCCTAGAGAGGTAAGCTTCAAATTCAAGCAAAATAGAAGACTACAAAAATGTCAGTTACCCTTTCAGTCGAATCACTTCGACGTTACATATGGGAACTCGCCAGAGAGACCAATTGCCTTTGTGCT
>JAUMHQ010000019.1:5488596-5508692 GCA_032361165.1 Enteromius paludinosus | reverse complement strand
AAAGATTTGTTTTTAAATAATATATCTTTGTTATTCCATATAAAATATTTGTGGGGTGAAAAATTGTGTATTCTTGTGAAATACTTTTCTTTTCCCACGTGAGTCAGTCCGCGTCAGTCATACTCTTTAACCAATCAGATGTGACCTCGCCTTTTCAACCAATCATAACCCGGCAGGAGCGCAGCCTAAATCCTGTTTTCATTAAATAAACCTGCTCACGGACCTGTTGCTATGACAGCAAGTCCCGGATGAGCGTCGAAGAACCGAGCGATCCAAGATCATGCCAAATCCACAACAATCAAATCCAGCTAACTGAGTTAGCGAGGTACGAAGAACGGACCCCCGGTGTCTGGCAGAGTTTAGCTGTAACTTGTTTCTAACATGCTTAGTAAGAGCTTGATTAGCTGCTTCAGGTGTGTTTAATTAGGGTTGGAGCTGCAGGACACCCGCCCTCTAGGACCGAGTTTGGACAGCCCTGCTCTATAGGGTTTAGTTCTGGAGATTGACTTGGCTAGTCTAAAACCTTCCACTTCTTTGCTCCTGATGAACTCCTTTGTTGTTTTGGGTCATTATCTTTCTGTCTTCTTCAGGACACTCCAGCGGTTGAAATGGCTATGGCTAATGAGCTTTGATTGAAATGGCTCTGCTTGATTTTCCTTCTTCTCTCATGTTCACAATTGCTTGTTTTTTAGCTTTCTGGTTGTCACGTTGGTTACACCTCTTAACTATAAACGCAGTTTATAAAATCTGAAACTGAGCATAGACATTCAGTGCTAATTATTGTTTAAATAATCATAGTGGTAGGACACACCTGGGCAACAAAATGTACCTGTCAGTCACATGTTCCAATACTTTTGCTGGGTGGGTTCAAAGGGTGCTATCTTCTTAATTGTGTGTCGGATCCAGATATAAACAGCCTTGGCTTCAGATAGGAGACACAGGGTGGGCCAAGTGATATTCCAGGTGGGCCGGGGTAATGAAGGTGGGGGGTATAGTCAGTACCGCCCCTCCCTATACGCAGAGTGCGCAGTCTGCGTAGGGCACCAGCTCCCAGGGGAGCACCATCCCAGTTTTCGTTCTATATTATAAAAATGTATACATAAAAATTAAAATCTAAACATGAACATACATATCATATATAGGCTAAATTATTTTTTTAAAAACTGCATTTTATGATGAACGCAGTGCAGTATAAGCACATGTGACACGCCGGCAGTTTCATTATGGTTTCATTGAATAACACTGTAAAAACAGATAATGCAATACAATGCCTGCAAAGGGCACCAAAGGCCTGATAGTTTGAGACAATAGATGGGCAAAATGTGCAATAAATAATTATATATATAATATAATGTACTGATTATTGTGTGCTATTTTTATTTTACCACTTGCACGCCTCCGATGACATATTCTCACGCGTAAAGTGCTGGTAATGCTTACCGGAGTGTCCGGCTCTGTTATGAAAGAGTGCTCACTTTGGCTGACGTCTTCATTCGAGGTTGTAGTTGAAGAGGGCAATATGTCACAAACAAAGCGGGCACGGGCGCAATCATCAATCATATTTTGAGGGAAGCCGATTAGCTACTTTTGTGGTTGACTGTCATAATTTGCTTAATGCAGGACAATACGGAATGCGCATCAGAGGGGATTTAGAAGTGGGTTTATAGCCGACCGATAAAGAAGCGGGTACACGCCGTAAACACCTGCGCATATCCTGCGTTACACCACCGAGACTAACAAGACCATGCACCAACATGCACTGAGCTCATGGACAAATGTCTTGTAATATGCTTTCCCTTTACACATAACTGTACGCGTGATCACCAAATTGAAAGTGAAAGTAAACAGTGCAGGCGCTCATTCAAAAGGATTTAAATTCCGCGCACATTGGTAGCGGCTCCCGGATGTGCGAAATGATATCCATTATTAGCAGGTTTGTGGGTGTGGGCGGGAGTGGATACATGCGTTGCAGGAAGAAAGCGAAAAAGAGAAATACAGGAAGCTCAACTGAATGTCATAACAATTTTGTGATTGGCTGTTATAGTCTGGTCTCCAACTGGAAATAAAAGCTGGCATGTAAATCTTGTCTGACATTCATTTTTTGATGTCAAACCCAAATGTTTGTCTAAAAGCAAAAATAAAGAAATTGGCCTCACTGTCCCAATACAGTGGGGAGTAAAAAAAGACAAGCATTTTAAATCCCTTACTATGTGGCTTTATATTGCAGAAAAGGCAAACATTCAAATAATAACAATACAAAATGATAAGACAAAAACAATATTTAAAAAAACATAAATTCGATTCAGTTTTAACAGATGAGGACACTTACTGTGTGGCCGCAGTCCTACACCTTTGTAAGTGACGCGTTTGGCGCGCTGTGATTTCCCGCCTTTAGATGGCCTCAGATTAACCGTTGATCTCATATTGGCATACAACCTCAGAAGATGGTTTGTTTTCGCCTTTCTTGAAAAGCTTGGCGTCATTTCGGGACTTGTAACGTCGAGGAAGAGTAAGGGTGTCGCCTCTTGAGTCTTGTTGTTAAATGCCGATTCCTTGTCAGTTTGAGGCGACTGAGTGTCGAAGCGCGGTGCATAGAGTAATTTACGGAAAGCTGCCATAATTAACTGCGGGACCAAACTTTAAGAGCTTACTTAGGTTATTCCAGAAAAGTTTTGTTTCAGTATTGTCAAACTTAACTAAAGTTTAACTTTGTAAATGTAGCTTTTATCACTGGAACAGGATGAGCTCAGCAACAGTTACTGTACGTCAGGTTTCAAATGGAGGAGGAGCAAGCCAAAGGTAGGCTCTTAAAGGAATAGTTAACAATGAATAAATTAAAAAAAATAAATAAGCAATACATATTTTTGTGTATGTTTTGGAACACGAAACTCAAAATATTATTATTTTATTTTTTTTCAGTGAAAGTGAATTGATTTAAGAAGTTGTCATTTTGCTTTGTTGGACCAGATATTCATAAAGAAAATGATTAAAGTCATAAGGCTATTCATTCAAAATCTAGCTTTTATAAATGGCACCTATGGCACATGTTTGAAGATGAACGCTGATGAATAAATGAGGAAATACTGTTTTCATTTCAGATTTCCTTTACACTTATCACTGTTGGTGCCCTTGAGATACTTCAGCATGCAGCAGATGAACTGTCCCAGCAGTTACATTGTACAGTAAGTTACTTCACATAAAGTGTAAAGTAGGCCTAATGCAATTCTCACCAAATTTATTCATACCCCTTTGCACGTGCAAATCCTGTCAAATGTCAGATTTAGTTTTATTTGTATTTCATCTCTACCGCCAGAGGGTGCAGTTGTGTGCCTTGCCTGTGCAGTAATCTAGTAGGCGGCATCTAAATCAGTGCCTGCATTAATACCCTGTTCAAACCTAAACAACTGATACAACACATGTAGCTGATTCACAGACAACAAGCACTGCAGCATGCTGGGCTTCAAGTCATGCAGTTTTACGGGTTAAGACGCACTTCTGTGAATCTATTCTGAGGCCTGCCCTCTCAGCAGCTCAACCTTACAGCAATCAATCAATCAACAGTAATTAATCTTGACAATTCCTGAATAATCAAGGTCTCACCCGGATGTCCTCCTTGTCATCATAACACTATCTTCTAGGCAGCATGTGCTGTATCAGACAAGCTAAAAATAGATTCGACCCCATTCTCAGACAGCCTGCCAGAAGCTGACTGCATTTCCTATTGTGCCCTGTCAAGAGATGATGCCTTGCACTTTGATTTTATGCAGGTTGACTGAAATGAAACACATGAAGATCAAAGTTCCTTTCAAAGCTTTAATTTGATTCAAGACGAGACCCACGGCATTTCCTGCAATCAAGTTTATTCATTCAACATTTCACATTACAAATACTTTAAGCATTCTGTTATAAATATTTAACTGCAAATAATCGAGACTCGACTACTAAAGCACATGTATGACTAACCCAACTATAAAATGATATTTTCCTTTACATAACTCCATATGGATTTAAAATATAAAAATTAAAACTTAGAAATGACATAGCAAAAAAATTATTCCTCTTATAAAAATCTATTGATAAATACACCTTCCCATACACATTAGTTATATAGTTATAAACTATGTCAATTTAAATAAGCAGTTACATAGAGAATTTTCTGATATTTTTTTCTTATCCTTCTGTAGACATGAAGCACAATATAGTGATTATTAAAACTAGAAAATCTAATAAGTGTACTGATCCAAAACTATAATCGGAAATGACAATTATTACATTCCAATTAAAAATATATCAGTAAATGGTTAAAACATTATTCACTTAATATTTACATAGTTTGTAATCACAGTAGCATGAACTCAAGTAGGAAAATATGTGAATACATAAAAGTGAAAACACCTATGATTTCAGTGGTATTTTTTTTTTTGTTCCGTCAGAGAATGTTAAAGGTTATTATGGCTGAATGAGAGGTTGTGAGGTGAGACGCGTTGAAAGTAATGGTTATATTAGCGGTACACTGTAAAGGTCTCTGGGAAAAAAGTATTGCACAGATCTCACTGTCAAGATTTTGAAAGCGTATTTGAAGTAAACCCTGAATCAATATGCGACTAATCGCCCTCTCGTACTGTATGCTTCTTTTTGTCAACTAGTAAACACGGTACGGTGGGGTATGCACACTTTGTGCATGGGCAAGGTACATAGAACTCAAAAGGGTTGAAACTAAAGTACTAACTAAACCCTAACTTACTCAATTAGCTCATGCGTACCTAATGAATAAATGAACCTTGTTGCCTCTCAGAATTATACATAACAGTAAACATTGATATTTCAATATGGAACATTCATCATTGTGATACAAGGTGCATCCTAACATTACTCTAATTTACAGTGTTAATCATTTTATTTTCTACAGCCAATAATGAGGGAGGTATCGTCATTCTCATAACTGATAGTGGGTAGGTACTGGATAGGTATATATTTCTACACGTACCACACATTTTAAGGAATTTGTGTCATGCTAGATTCAATATTTACTTTGTCCATTAAGACAGAACAGAACACTGTTTGCGTTTTGCAAATATTAGATATTAGTTTCAACAATACAGTCACCTAAAGATATATATACGTGACAATCTAGGGATTTCAGCACATAAATACATAAAAACCTAAACAAAATTATATTAGCTTTTTTTCTTTTCCGTAAGTTATGCTCGCGTTAGAACCAGATCTCTCAGTAACAAAAGGTACAAAATCTATATTCAACAAGTGAAAAAAAGAAAAGTTATCACAAAAGGACTTTCCATTTGTGGAAAAAAGTGACTTGAAAAACAATATTTAGAAAAGTAGTGCATAATGGTTTTACGTCCATGACAAAATAATTAGCTATAAAACACAGTACAAAAATCAGCAGACCATGTAAAAAATAATATTTGTTTTTCAAATTCTTTGAAATGTGCTCAGCTACTGCAATGCTCGGTCAGAACACCAATTAACCCATGGCAAAACCCATGCAGTAAAACACTATCAATGCAACACATGGTAATTTCTCATTAGCAAATACTACAACATTGAGTTAGCTTTTAGCACAAAATCCCTGACAAATGAGCCAAAGTTACTGCCATAACCATTACAAGAATCATAAATACTTAAGTTAATAGATTTCAAGTTAATAGATTTTTAACCCATCAAACCAATTACATTTAAGCTTTCTATCATATATATATATATATATATATATCTTCATTGTATCACAGACAGTAGGACATCTCTAAGGCTCATCTTTGGTTTGCCTGGCCTAAAAACTGTGCATCAAGCACGACAAACAGTCACAACCTGCATCACTGCTTTTCTTCGTTGTTTTCCGTTAGCCTTGCCTCAGATCCTATGCTTGATTAAGTTATAAGTAACTTGGATGCAGTATTCTTACAGTGTCTGAGCATTGTTAGGATGAGAACCTCTAAAGGATTTGTATGCTAGAAATCTTTTTCCACTTAAGATTGGCCTTAAACGTTAGAACCAGTCCATATAATCCGTTCCTGAATGAACCCCATTTGAAGTCGTTCATAAAATAGCTTGTGGTCTCTTGTTAGTTGTTACCGTGTTGTCATTTTGTTGAAGGAGTAACTGTGAGGTCACATTTGCCATGCAGCCATTTTAGACTAATGTCGAGGTTTGCGTTTTCGCTGACTAAAGTCATACGAACGAGGCTCGAACCCAGCCTCTGTCTGTGTAGCCTTCAACAGTTTAAAGTGAAAATATGACCCATTACAAACAAAAAAATGAGGCTCTGAGAGAATAAAGATAGAACAGTAATTCAGAGTCAAGTCAGGCTAAACATCTATATATTTTTTTTTTAAATCTAATGCATTCAAGTCTTCATGCGCACCAATGTAGCTTTTCAACAAAAAAATAAACATAAAAATAAAATAAAAATCAGGATTACACCATTTTCTTTTAGCATTCTCTTCTGCAAAAAAAAAAAAAAAAAAAAAAAAAAAAATTTAAAAATTAATAATAAATACAATTTAAGAATTAAAAAAAGAACTCTAAATAAAAAGGACTTAGCAAAATGAAAAGTGCATGTATATGAATAGCACAGCCTTGACCTCCCGATCAGTTCCAGCGGAAGGAGATGTGGCGAGGCCGGTCTCCTCCCTCCTTCACTAGAGGCTTGTGAAACTCCCGTCCGGCACGCGAGTGAATGGCTGCCCAGCAGTATTCACAGTAGTACTGAAGACAGGTGACATTAGCACAGAAGAAAGGAGCGAACTTGCCCCCACAACGTGTGCCCTGACACTCATCACACAGCTGGTCATCCAGTACATATGGCTTCACTTCCACCTGGGAAAAGCAGACACTTTCAGCTTAGCACGTGTTAAGGCAGGCTGAACTCGAAGATGCCAGAAACCATTTAAACAATGAACAGTCATTGTAGTATACAGTAGATCAGGTTAATATTCACGAAACATCTTACAGCCAAGTGGCTCAACTTTAGGAGAAAATCATAAAAATATTTGGCATGTCAATAATACATTTATTTGTGCTCTTCAATATTTCAATATAAAGTGCCAAATCACTTTTGTTATAATTAGCCAGCATGCTGACATAATTTATAGCAACAAGGTCAACCAGACCCTTACTCTTAGCTTAAGACATCTCTCTATTCCTTCTCTCTATTGTGTGTAACCTCTCTAAGTTTGTCTCAGGAGCTTTGTGAATACAACGTTTTTTAGAGAAAACTCTTGCTATTTAAGGAGACCTCTTAGTGGTAAGACTAAATGTTTTGTGAATACAGGCCCAGAGCTCTACGTTCTTATCCATATGAAAGACTATCCTTATGAAAAATTTATGTGGGCTTTTTTTTTTTTTTTTTTTTTGAGTAATTATTCAATATCAGGTTTCACTAGAAGGAGCACATTAAACATGAAACCAGGGTTTCTGCAAGACCTTAAAATCTTACATTTATGAAAGCCATAAAGTCTTAGGCTGGCATTTTGTTGATTAAACAGGAGCTCTGCACATTATAAAAGTCAAAATGCGGGGCGTTTATATGAACGTATCTCTGAAGGGAACTGGATGGCATTTTCATTTCATCTTGTCTACGTATATTGCTTGATAAAGATGTGTCTGTGCTGCTTTGCGTACAGCAGGTTTTAGGTTTTTTTTCTAAAACAAAAAAAACGTATGGCCTTGAAAAAAAAAAAATAGATATATTAAAAAAAATGTAGAGATTCAGTCAGAAATAACCCTGCAGTAGATGGTGCTAATATATTGCATACATGGAGAGCTAAAGAACTTTGTTCAGCAAAGCACAGAAAAAAATAGACTTGACTGTATCAGTTTGCATACAATACACAGCTCAAAGATCAACCCCCACTCTCACCCGTTTATCGATCTCTCCATGTTGCAGTTGCACAAAGCGAGCGCTGATAGCAGCAATGTAGCTCTGCTGGTTGGAGAAGGCCACTCGTCCAGCCCCTTTAGGATACTTCAGCTCAGGGTCAGTGTCAATGCCAGCATAGCACACCCCGCCGTACAGTCGGTCCATAATCATTGCGAGCTCCACTGTCATGAGGCAACACGTCAATTCGAATTTAATAACAAAAACAACAACTTCAAAATGGCTTTCAAAAACTGCAATAAGCATGTATTCAGAGTACATGTACTGCATGATTGTTACTAAACTCAAAAAAATACTAATTTGATCATGGTAATATCTGAAAGCCAAACAAACCAGCTCGTAGAGGTCGTGGAACTCCCCCAACAAAGATAGTTTTTCTGGGGTCAAGGGGCTGAGAGCCATCCATCACAAAGTCACTGTCATTCAAATTCCAAGGTCGTATCTGGACCTAAAGACACACAGTGAACACAAAGAGAATCACTAGCTTGTCATGTGCCATACAGCAAACACCGGTGTTGGAGCAGGTTTCAACTTTCAGGTTTGTATTTAACTTTAAAAAGCTCCACTGCTCTCTCACAACATTGAAAGTGACAGAAACAGAAGGCTTGCAGCCTTTTAATATCTTACTGGCTTGTCTTTGATTGTAGGGCTCGAGACACAGAGATAGAGCTTCCCATCCTCTTCCATACAAGCGTCAATCAGTGCCTGGACAGAGCTCTCGTCTTGAAACAGAAGGAACGCATAACCTGCAGGACAACGGGTGCATTGAAGGTATGCATGCAAGAAACAACCAGCAGTCACTTTCAATAACCTTGACCTGCAGCCTTTGCTCAGCTTTAAACAATGGGCGTGGCGTATATTCTGAAATGAGAGACTCATGACTTGTTTCTTAATAAACATTCGTGCAAACGACTTTCAAACTCACCTTTCGGAGGAAAATATGATTTGCTTTCTGCTTTGTGAGGCCAGTCCACAAACAAATGTCCAAAGCGTCGGAAGCTGGCAGTGATCTCATCTAAAATTTGATATAAAAAGTCATGCAACATGTTTATTGTGATCGATGCACGTTATTTTAAAAACTTGAAAGGAAACAAATGCCCGTGCTTTAGTACCTTCATCTATGTCCGGAGGTAGACCACCAACAAAGACCTTACGAGAATATCGCTCAATGCGTTCACCATTTTGGTGAGGGAAGCTGTGTGGTGAGCCCAGTCCGCTCAGACTCTGATCAGACCTCTCATCCTCACCGTAAGTCCGCTCATCCTCCATGGGAAACAACGATGAGTGACCTGTCCACACAATAAAGGCCATTTAGTGGCACTGATGATGAAATCACATTTCTATGCATTGAAAAGCATAGTAGCAATTAACATCCGTCTTCATTTGAATACAATGAGATCAAAGTTTCTAAACACAACAGAATACAAAAACCTAGCCTGGCAACCAACACAATTTAACACAATGGCATGTTGTAACTTGAAATGACATGAACCGACAGACACTTCTGACTGAGTTCTTTACCTCGTCGCCTCCCGTAATTCCTCGCTGCATGTGAAATAAGACAGAATAAACTTAAGCAAAGAGATAGAAAAGGATATCAGATGCTATTAAACGGTTTAAAACACCAGTGGTAAAATGGATGATATTTGTATGAAATGCACAATAAAACATATCCAAGTCATCAGTATTGGAAAGCGTAACATAACCCACTTCACACAAGCAAGCGATTACTTTTATATTATAAACCGACTTGCAAATGAGGACAGTTGGAAGCCATCAAAATCAACAAAAGCATCAGTTAGCTTAACGTAGCACAGCAGTCAACGTTTGAAGTGGATTAAAACCTTTCATCAAAGCAGTCATGAAACCAAAATGTTTTCTTGTCTTAGGATAACTTTGATTAGAGTTTTTTGATCCACTTCAACTACTGTAGACATAGAAAGGCTTTTTAAAATTATATAAAAAAGAAACAGATAAAATAGAGAAAAAGAAATACAGCAAGATAGTGATAATTATTTTATTTAATTATTTTTTTATTAAGAAAACAAGCAATTCAGATTGTGAGTCTGTAAGGGGCTATGTTTGTTTTTTCCCCTGTTTTTTTAAAGAACAGAATAATAGAGATTGAATGGAGATTAAAAATAAATAAATGTAAGAGATGCGTTTTAGCCAATTCTTGAAGATGGCCAAGGATTCAGCTGTTCGGATTGAGTTGGGTTAAGTTTTCAAACCATGAAATCATCTAGTTTACCACATTTGTGATTTTCAAATCATGTAATTTATTAAATCCTATATTATTAAGCATTGTTAAATGTTAGGATTTTTAGTTACTCAACTATAGTATGTGGAAAATAACCAAACCAGGTCTGTGCAGAAACTACATGTTCAACTCTCCAGTGTCTGTCCTAGATTAGCCTTCAAATCCTGAAGGGAGATTAGGTGTATATCGGGAGAGCATCTCCATGCCCTTTCTTTCAACTTATTCCGTAGCTGTCTGAAACACTCATCCGGTAAATCATATATAAAATCACTAAACTGTAACGGATTCTAAATCCAAACTTAGAAAGCATGCTTGTACATGCGTTATTCAAATGCTGGAAAACATTAGTATGGGGCAGAGTATGCATTTGTCACATTCGTTATGATGAATGAAAATAACATCAATTACATATTTTGCCATATTTTGAAGTTTGGGGAAAATTCTGGTTTAGTCTAACTAGACTTTTAATTTTAAGTTTTTAGAAGGAAACCATGACTTTCGGCCTCTTGTGCGATGTATCACTTAAGCCAAACTTGCATCTTCTCTTACACCTTTTACTCTTCCAGGTCACATGGTCTTAACCATGTTCTTTAAATAAAAATAATGATGCAAGCACATTGAATAATCACTTTAGGATTGAATTTAAATGTTTTCATAGGCTAGTCTGCCACCTCCTTAGAAAGAGAACAAGATAACCAATTAATAAGGTGACCATGATGAAAGAATTATTGTATTTGTATTATATATTTATTTGGCGTTTTATCATTTTTGCTATTAGGCTGTTCGAATGTCGTTTTAATGGGAAGCCAACTCTTTCTAAACTGTGAATGATGTGGTCAGATATGGCAGCTGTTATTGGCTTTGATAGATAGATATATATATATATATATATATAAATAATTCTTTTGACTTCAGGATCCATGCCTCCTGAGCAAGACAGAAGACTTTTCTTTACGACAAAATCAAGCATTAAAATGCAGCAAATACAATACAAAAATTGCCTATTGCAGATCTGATGCAACACAGGCATTGAGGCAAACGCTGAACCTACTGTATGATGTTGAGATTACACCATACTGGTCAGTGATCCCAGATTTTAATAACCAATACCACAGAATTTTTTAACTGAAACATCAAAAGGTCATAAAACAACAAAAGACATTGCATGCATTATTTGTAGTGCAGCAAGCACAAGAAGCATCAAAGCATAGTAAACCAATACTATTATTTTGTGGTTTTGGGTTATTTTGTTAAACAAAATGAAAAAACAAAAACAACACTATATATTTTTTTTTCTTAATAAAATACATTTAAATTCATAGCCACATATTTAAATGTTATATTTCCTTATAAAAATAAATAAATACACTCAAAGTATAAACTGAACAATTGAAAATGCCTTGCCTACAAATGTTGCTTAATATTCAAATTTGGTGCTTTTTACTTGTAAAAAGACACTTAATGCTGATGTGAAGCAGGATTTGTAATAATGGCAGTAAATAACGTACCTTTCAAGGAATCCTGCTCGGCTCTCATGATGTCGATCAGAGAGTTCTCTAGAGAGTGCATGCTGAAACCATCAAAGGACCGACTGCGCTCCTGCAAAAACAACAAGGGAGATGCGATTAGACCCTGTCGTTGTGTCTTGAATGCGTTTTATCAAGCAATGCAGACGAGATTCTCTTTAAGTAATATCAACAGTTTTGGAAGCTGTTCGCGTTCACATAAATTTTTTTGAATATCAGCACTATTAGAAATGCAGACGATATCCGTAAACCCCACCCATCCAAACTTGCAACTAGGCCACACATTAACATACAGAGACTCGCACGTTTGGGCACTTGATACATACACCAATCAATTAATACATAAAGGCTACCTAAGGCTACAGACCTAAAGAAAAGAGGTCATTCTCTGTGTCCGGTTTCCAATCCTCCGCCAATCCAAAAATTCTGTAGTCACCTGATTGAGAATGCCTTCGTAGCCTTTATCCATTACCCTTGGGTGTTGCAGCACAACAGGCCTCTGCTTACCAAGAGGAAAAAGCCTTGCAAATACAATACAAGGTTTGTTCTTGGTATTAGGCTACAAACCGAACAGGGAGGACACACCGAGCATGTGAAACAGTGAGTGTTTTCAGTGAGTTACCACTGCGGTTCAAACAAGAACATAATCTCACTGTGTGCCAAAGTGCATAACAATGCAGTTCAGAATGGCTGGTAAAATACGAATCAGACAATTACCAAAATAATCAATTACATTACTACAAATATCGATAAGCAATTATGTTTTAAAAGTACTCGATTTATTCATTTATTTTTTAAATCAAATCATCTGTTGGTCTTCCATGGTTATTAAATCCGTTAAGATACAGAAGAAATAATAATAGCCTGTGACTAAATTTGGAAAAGTCCCCAGTATCCGTGAATATATCTAATATCTGGAATAACTGCTAATGGGAGGTTATATCAGAGTATCAGACTTTCCAGTTCTCCTGTTGCCTGTGCCATCCCCTGATTTTGACTCACTCATCCATGTCTTTTTATATCGGTGACATTCACAGCTTGCAGAAGTAGAGCGACAGCAACACATTACTCATCTGAGCTTTGATCCATCACATTTATCTAACGAACATGCCACATGAGCCCTCTGTCACTATCAGATTAGGTTTAGGCCAAAGGGAGCAAACAGAGAAAGAAAAAAAAACAAAAAACAACAAACAAAAAAAACACACAAACACATCTTCGCAACCTCTAAAAACCATCAATAGCTAATACTTTGGAGTTTTAGTTACCTGAAAGGGAAAGATGCTGTCATTGCGGTTAATGGTATCCTCCATCCAGGGTTTAGTGTTGAAGCCAGAGTTGTTGCGGGGATACTTCTGCGTAGGGGTTTGGTTATTTGGGAAAGACTTCTTTAAAGGAGAGATCGAGTTGAGGGGATTGACCCCTCCGTTCAGCCCTCGGCGATACTCCCGTCCCTGAGAGCTTCCCCAGCCTCCGTACCCTCCACCTGGGCTCCATGAAGTAGAAGATGGGGTGGACGAGGGGCTCTGATAGCTCCCCCAGGGGGAAGGAGGCTTGTTGTTCCCCAAGTGGGGCAACTGGTTGAAAGCAGCACTGCGGTGGGAGAAAGGAGGAGGATGGGGGCTGGCTGAGGACCTGCGGTGCTGATTATGAGGGTGCTGGAAGTGAGGATGAGGAGATGGATGGTGCTGAGATAGAGGCCCTATCTGGTGGGAGAAGTTCCCCCCGAATCCTGTACTGGTGTGATGAGAGAAACTCTGAAACAGCAGCGGAGGTGGAGCACTGTTAGTAGTAGCAGCCTGATTGAAAAAGCCAACCTCTTCGATCAAGGTGGAAGGGTTGGGGGGTATAGCAGTGGACCAGCTGCTAAAGCCAGTGAGGGACGACGAAGAGGAGCTACTAGACTGTGCTAAAGTACCAATACCGGACGTCTCCTGATAGTCAAACCCTGATAACACTGGAGATTCGAGACGCAGCGCCTCTTTTCCGTTGGCGTTCTCCATGGTCCCTTTTTCCAGCTGGTTCTCCTCCGGCATGGTGTTGTCCAACTCCGATATGATTCCTGGTGCTTCTTGGTGACCCGGCGGAGAAAGCGCTTGCTTGTCTGGTCCTTCTTTACTCTCTTGTTGCGGTTGCGGAGCCTTGGACGTCTCGGACTCCAAAATATCATCTTGCATGTTAGAGTGGGTCGTCACAGCCGGGAAAAGCCAAGCGGACCCAACACTTCCACCATTGGTAGTGTTGTTGTTGCTAATGAAAGCCGGGGGGCTTGGAGGTGCTGTCTGGTGGTGGACCGGATGCTGCAGGTGTGGATGAATTCTTACCGGAAAAACTGATTTGTTGGCAGCGTTGTTTTTAACCAGAAAGCCGTAATCCCCCATTTATGTAGCCTAATCGAGTAAATCTTCACTTGTGTGTAATTCCCTCAGTTTCTTTTAATACCCTTGTGTGTTAGGGAGAGAGAGAGGGGGAGAGTGAGAGAGAGAGAGAGAGAGTGAGAGAGAGAGAGAGAGAGAGAGAGAGAGAGAGAGAGAGAGAGAGAGAGAGAGAGAGAGAGAGAGAGAGAGAGAGAGATGGAAAATATTCAGAATACTAAACAGCCACTGAATCAAATCATCTAACCATTATACATTCTCTATTCATTTTTTCACATGCACCCATCATGCACAGTAACATACGTAATACCCTTCTATCATGGATTTATGCACTTTGCTTTCAATCTCAATGAAATCAAAAGAAAAATATGGTGCAATGAGAAACGCCGTAGGCAGTGCACCGTTGATTTCATCGCAAACGCTCTCCTTAAGCTAAACGGGGTCGTCTTTTAACATATCACGACTAGTCATCATGACACAGGCCACCTTATCTAATAATTCAACACGGCCGATGATGGAGGATTTTCACGCACGCATTTCTAAAGCATTGTCATCGCAAATGTTTCAAGAAAATGCAACTGACCTACCGGCGTTCTTCCTTATTTCAGCAATGACCTCCTCTCTCTCTCAACCATTTAAATACAGGAAAATGTTGATGACGTTTCAGTCTATGTGCGATAGGGGTAGTGTCCCCTTCGGTCCGAATTTTAGCATAAAAATCCTCAAATTTAGATTGACGCGTCGATTAAATCCTACGCTCGTGATGCCGAGCGCTAGTCGGTGGATTTCTGATACATTTGCTGCATATGCAAGGCTAGATTATTTCAGATCTCACGCTGCAAACGACAGCGTTCGTGTTCTGGTTGCTTAATGACACCGTGCATCGCAGTCGGCGTAATAATAAGGACAGCGACTGAAAACGATCACGCGTCATCATCGAGTTTACGCGCGACGCGTTTTGGATGTTTATGCTAAAGATTTTCAGAATACACACTGAGAATGAGACAGGTTTTCTTACGTTTCCAAGTTGCAAGGACAAGCTGCAGATGACCATGGTTTGTGAGTGTTGCAATCGACCGACCAATCCGGTTGAACTTCCGTCTTTAACCCCGCCCTTGTATAGTAGAATCTCCGCCCAGGTTTGCGTCTACGCGGCGTCTGATTGGACAAGAGCATCGCAACCACACCTCTTTCTCAACCAGTTACTTTCTGTCACACAGAAAAGAGTGACTGTACCTGCCCAGAATGTAAATACCTTATACGACCGGTTTTGAAATGTTTAAATATTTGCTGTTTACACTGGGTTTTAGATGTTCATCTAAACAATAAAAAATATATAATAATAATATTGAGAAGTATTATGGCGAGTGGCAGTAATGAACCTACAAGTGTATTCTAAAATTGTAGAGGCAGCTTCTTTGCCATTATTAAATGTGTATTAAACAAATAATGAAATACGAGACGTTTATATGAACATTAGCTTTAGTCTAGAAAAATGCTTCACAGATAATAAAATAAGAGTAGGCTAATTCTATTATGTTTTAAAGAAATATCTGATGATTGTTGTCTGATGACTCCTGCCTGGTTTTTCTTCACATGAATTTACCCTGCTTTTACATATAGTCTATATCTTTTTAATGATGGGTTTGGTGTGTCAGGGATGCCTTCAGTAGGCCAGTTCTACTGCTCACTGCAGCCTG
This sequence comes from Enteromius paludinosus, assembly GCA_032361165.1. Classification (NCBI taxonomy): domain Eukaryota; kingdom Metazoa; phylum Chordata; class Actinopteri; order Cypriniformes; family Cyprinidae; genus Enteromius; species Enteromius paludinosus. The sequence goes on along the minus strand of JAUMHQ010000019.1, from coordinate 5,492,934 downwards.
CAATCCCATTAAAGTAAGCTGCTACTATTTTCAGCCTGTAATCGAGTTTTAGCGCTTGACTATTCATGCCTGGACCAGATCAAAATCAATCCATTTCTCTGCAGCATTGGATTAAAAACATGTATGACATCAACCGGTCGAGTCTGTATTAAGCAATTCATTTTGTGTATGTGTCACGTCTAATGTTTGTTGCACACAGACTAATGATTCATCTGAAGGAGAACTAACATTAGGTCTGCCTACTGAAATGGGAATAAATAAAATCAAGCTTTCATGCTTAATCTAAATTTAACCACCTGCATGTCATATGTTAATATAGAAAACATTTAAATTCCCCACAAATTAAGCAATAACATTGCAGTTAGTGTGAAAATATAATAATTGCATGCAAGGCTTTCATGCCACGTATTTAAAGATGCAAATCAAAGCAGCCATAAACAGCCACAAATGAATCAGCTGTGTTTAAAATGCATCCATCATTGACATCACTCACTTTCTGTTTCCCAGAAACCAGGCAGAACAGGGACCTGAATAACCATTTGTGGTCTTTCCTTTCATCAGTCTGTCTGTGGGTCTGTCACAAGATACCGCGCGCAAGGTCATCTTGCAGAAGGACAAGTGCTGCTCACAGGATTAAAAAGACCGTTATCTTCACTTGTAGCTCACAATGTTGTTCTGTCAGACACATCTGCACTGTAGTTGCATGCTAGACATCGCCACAGGTGATGCGATCAGTTTTTCGTCATTTCACATGCTGGATGACAAGGACGTGACCTTAATATTCGCTTAATAAACATTTTTTTATGTTTAGGTTAAGGTGCCACAAAAATGACTAATTTACACTTCCTGCTACTGTAGTGGTGCGTATCTCTGTGCCTGCCGGCATAAATGTTTTTGAAATAAAGCAATTAATATCTCTCCATGGCAACAGTATGACTGACGCTGCTGTTTGAAATGTAGGCTGCAGAGAATTATTATGCAGTAGCCCTCAAGGTGAAAGATGTGAAAAGCATGATTTCACCAATCAAGAATGTGTACTAAATTTCTTAAAATGCTCGCTTTGAACAGCAGAAAAGAGATGTGCAATGCAGAAGAAAGTAAGACTTCATAGTAAATCATCAGAAGTCTGACAGCATTCAGAATCTCTTCAACCCAGTTTCTAAAGTTCCCGTTTAACCCCAGCAGATCACTGGTTTAGGCATATGACGGGTGAACAGTGAGCAGTGTTAGGAGAGGGATTGAGCTACGCTTACTGCAGTGTCATAAACCATGTGCAAACACTGCAACAGCTGGGAAAGGACCCCTCCCTCTTGTTCCTGCACTGTTACACTAACAAAACACACACGTATACACAAACAGCATTCCCTCTCCCTCCCTTTCTGACTTTCCCTGATGTGTGGCTCACAGCTAAGCCGATGTCAATGTATGTTCAGGGACAGCTGGGAAGATGACCATGCAATTCAGCATCTCTCTCTCTCGCTCCCTCCCTCTGTCTCCTCCTTTGACCTTCCTCAGTTTCTCACATCGATTCCCCTGCAGTCCTTTTTCAGGTTCTCGGTTTCAATTAAAATCTTCAAGCTCCTGGCCTCAGGTCTCCGTCTCTCTCCTGTTCTTTTTTAAACTGTCCTTTATCTATGTTAAAGGGGAGAAGCTTTAGTGTTGCTGCGCTTTGACTGCTAGCGCTGTGTGGCACATGCCCAGGCCATGTGACTAAGGGCTTTGGCCATGTGAGAACTTCTGCTTTGGCCTGGCAGCAGAGAGGAGAGTCACAGCGCAAGAGGATGAACAATAACACACATAGACACACACCAAGCGCAATGCAACAAGACACACTGTGCAGGAGTACAATGACAGTTTTGTTCTCGCACTGAATATCCACTTCACGAGGCATTTTGCTCACAGAGCAACAAAGCTTTTTTGGTGAAAACTTTGAAGGGAAAATTCCTTGAATTTATACAAATCATATATATGTATATATATTATTTACAGTACTTTGAGTTCAGAATGCACCTTAGTTATAATCCAATTGACCCTTTTTACAGACTGTGATTATGTAAATCTAGTTATATATAAAGATAATGAAATGACATTATAAAATGTCAGCTGTGCAAGTGTTTCTAATACAAAAGATGAGGGAGTGATGGCAAATTTGACTCTTTTACTCTTTTGACCATCATTGGAACGTCATAGAATCACTGCAGGGTTTTTTTTTTTTACTTCCACTTCTGAGAAACCTAGAAATGGGAAAATGGTCCATTTGATGAAAAACAAAAAGAGCCTGGTCTTGAAAAATGTGTATAAATAGTGCACCAAATAAAAACAAAAACTTGGTGGTGGTGTTGATACGCAAAAATTGACGTTGGTGTGCATATGATACGCGAATTTTGTTGCCGTTCAAATACAGTTTTCGGGTGCATATAATATGCATCTACAGCACAACCCTAACCCTACCCAATAGTGGTAATTTGTATCAATACCACAATTTTTTTCTGTATTTGGTGTACAATTTATATCCACTGAATGAGATCGGGTTGAATAAAAACCAGGCCATAAGGATGTGGTTGTAGTGTTTGTTATTTATCTTTCACCTAGTTCACAAAAACATTTGGGTTCTGAAAATTAGATGACATTTAATACCTTCAAATCCTTATTCTTTGTGTTTGTCAAATGAAATATGGCATCTCCTCTGATTAAGGTTTATTGACAGATAGCATCAGAATCTATGCATTGTGGCAATAAAGAGCAAATCAGATAATTCAATCAGAAAACGATAGACAACAGCATTGATGGGATTGTGGGCGTCAATTTGGAACTTGGACGGGTCACTCAATAACTCTGAAGGAAGGACAGCTTTGTATTTATTGACCACTGATTCACTCCCTGTGCCTGTTAAACTAAAGTAATGCACCACAGTGTGCTGCTAATTTGTTATCTAACGTCTGCTGGAGATTTTTCTGTTTCTCGTTGGTTATTTCATTATAAAACTTAGATTCCTTTACAAAAATAAATGCTTCATTAACTGTTTACGAATAAATATCTGCAGTTGCAGAGGCTAATTATATCAATCAGATCTGGAATGTTTGATTTGTGTTGTTGAATGTGAGCACTCATTTCCTCTACAAGGTCTAATCAATGGAGACAGGCCATTTTCCTATTCTTTACACCTAAGTGGGTTTCTCAGACTTTACGTTTAAAGCAAACACAGCAGTATTGTACATTTAAGTCCACTTCAGCCTTGGCCAAAGTTTTAAACCCTGCCAAGAGAGCATGTCGAGTCGAAGGTAGATGAGACAGCATAGAGAAAAAGCAATAATGCGTCTGTTTGTGTGAATGTTTTAAGGAAGTGAAAAGGAAAGTGAGAGACATGTTGTACTGTTTCAGCCTGCCATTGTATGTGCTGATGTTGTCTAATTTCATTCAAGTGGAACTCAATAATTTCTCAGAGTGTTCTCACAGCCACACACCTAAGCCTGAGGCTCCAAAACTGCCTCACGTTCCTATGTTTTTCCAGTATGACTAGAGCGTGCTTGTGGCCTGCCTTTACTGCTGGTAGGACGTAAGAGAAAGCAAGATACATGCACACTCAGCAAATTTTGGATTGAAACGGAACACGCACATGATATTGCACTTGACTGGTAAAAATTGCTATACATTTAAACCAAACTTTCAGTTGCGAACTACAGTATATAAATATACACGCTTAAAGGCTCCATCAGTTTTTTGTTTGTTCGTTTTGCAATGATGTGAACGTGAACAGCACACCTGGACAGCACGCCAAACATGCTATTATTTTGCATTATAAGGAAGTAGGGCTGGGCAATATACTGTATAACGAACGATATATTATGCGCATCTCGTCAGTAAAGCTGGTTCTTTGATTAGCGGTAAATCTCCATCAGCTGTTTTCAAATGGAGCACCAGCTTGAACAGAGCCGTAGATCACTGAGAAGCTACGCCAATAAATCACCCTCGAAAATGAATGCATAGCTTGTCAGTGATCTACATTTGCTCCATTTGAAAACAGCTGATGGAGATTTACCGGCTTTACTGACAAGATGTGCATAATATATCGTTCGATATATATCGCCCAGCCCTATGAGGAAGTGTGAACTTGTGAAAGAACCTTTATTTTTAAAATCATTCTTAATTTATTATTAAAAATACTAACTTAAAAATAAACGTTCTTTCCTGTCATTAATGGTTTCATGAGGAACCTTTAACATCCATAGAACATTCCAATTTCACAAAAGATTCTTTATAGTTAAAGGAGTCATACAAAGCCAATTTTCCACTAGCTTATATGATTCTTTAGGGTCTTAATGGAAAGTTTGTAATATA
>JAUMHQ010000019.1:5471253-5483104 GCA_032361165.1 Enteromius paludinosus | reverse complement strand
ATATATATTTGGATTTAGCATCACTAATGTTTTTGTAGTTTAATTCCCATTAGCATCTGTATGCATTTTCTTTTTTATCTCTAACTTGACAGCAGCTTAGTTGAATTACTAGAATTACATTTGAAAATAGACATGCTACAATTATTACGCATGTAATTTATTTCCAAAATAAATAGGCTGTAAACCAACAATTTGCTTCCATGGCTGCTGTCATATGCAGAGCACTGAGACAAAGCTCATTCATTATTAGTGTCCTTGTATTGTGTGATGCATGCATCGATTTACAATATCATCTGGTAGAGAGCAGCTGTTGATTGCATGGTTCATTCCTGTCATGACCTTTTCTAGGTTTTGAAAAAAACGCATCAGTTTTGTCCAAAAATCTTGTGCGAATACAGATGAGCAGCATTAATGTCACTAACAGCACATAGGAAAGAAAGTTCACCTGGTCGTTAATGGAGCTGTAGTCATTGGTGTTGGAAATGTCGTCGTCCTCCGAGTCAAAGAACTCCTCCTGGTTCTCCAGCAGTTCTGCCAGAATACGGCTGACCGACTCCTGCTCTCTCAGATCCTCCACATCCGTGTCTAAACTGCAGAACATAGACAGGAATCAGGTCAAACGGGTGTTATTTTCCGGTGGTAAAATACTTCTACTTCTATATCAGCTTAATATGTCTGTAGACCGATTTCTTCAACCATTGTAAATGCAGACTTTTTGGTGCAAAATAATCTAAATATAGCTCTGTTTGTTTGAGAATCTTGGCTCTAAAATATTAGCTAAACTGTTAGTGTGAGGGCAACACTGTCTGTCTGAGCTAACAATGGCAAACAGGAAACAAGCGTTTGTGTTTTTAAAAATTATTCGGTAAAACAGTTTTTATGCTATTCTGTTTGGTGAGACTAAAGGTCACGAGCACTGAAATTCTGGTCCAAAAATGTTTTACCCGTTAAAAAATAAAGCAACCTCACACAGTGTCAATCACATTTACACACTGCCTCTAAAACGTATAGCAAGAATCATGATAGGAAAGGGTGACGAATATATATATATAAAAAAATGCATATATATATATATATATACATTGCTTTCAGAAGCAATGTGCAGGGTCTGTTCACATAGTTCACATTTAAACTTTTACCGGCAGCATTGCTAAAAGTAAGTTTTAAAACAGTGGACCAATCAGAAGACCCTGGAGGCGGGGCAATCTGCGTGAGCTATTCTTTATAACAGCAAACTGGCATGGCAACTGTTTTATTAAACATTCCCTAATGCGGCAGAAATTCTACATTAAATTATTTCACTGATTTCCACACAACTGCTGATTCAACAGTCAACCTCAACATCATCTAACCTGCCCTTTAAATTAATCTTAGCTGTTTATCATTTGACCACATTGAAGATTTGCCCACACTATTGAAACTGTAAAGATTCTGTGTGGGCATATACCTGTATAAACAGTCTTACGCTGGAGAAAATGACAGGTCGCTCCTTCAACATGACTGTGTAGCACTATAGCTAATATAAACGATAAGAAACAATAAAAGAAATCGTACTGGAAAATGTCTGGCCCGAAGACGGCGGCGAGAGCTCCTATGCTCCAGCTCTCCTCCTGAAGAGATGCCACTCCGGACAGAAATCGGCAGAGGAAGCGGAGCAAGCTGTAATTGACCTGTGGCAGCTGTTGAAGGAAGTACTTCATGTTTCTGCCTAGCTCTTCCTCACTGCTGTAGTCTAAAGAGAGCAAAAAACAAAACAAAACAGTGGTCAGTATGAGGAGGAAGTTCAGAGGGGTGTGCAGTTATTATAATAGGAGGTGAGCTGGCTGATGTAAAGGCGTGAAAGACTACGGCCGTGCTTTGATGATGCAATCGTATTAAAAGTCTGTCAAGTTGCAAGAACATTGCAGAAGATAAAACACGCATTTATATTATATTGTCTATATATCGGCCACTCTGCTCTCCAACCTGTTTTTTCGGCATCGGCTGTCAAAAAAAACACTTTACAAGAGGAAACTTGATGCTCTGCGAAAACGCAGATCTTTTGAGGGACTAGACAACGAGTTAACAATGGGGAGGAGCTGATAATGAACCATAGTGACAAACAAGGGGGCGGAGACTCAATGGGAAAGGAACAGATGAGTTGTAATGGTGATAAATAAGGGCAAGGGGGACACAGACACAATGTAGCATAACATACAACAATTCAAACCAAGAGTCTAACTAAACACAGGAAGATTGACAGAAATCATAACACCCACCTTGATAGAGCTGCATTATTTGCGCCTGTAAGCCTGCAGGGATGATGGGCTCAGGGAGCTCCTGCAGGAAGAGGCGTAGCAGGCTGACGGCGGAAGCCAGGTCGGCCTCCTTCTCCAGGTTGACTTCAACACCGCTATCGTAGCGCTGCCTGAGCCATTCCACGCGTTCTGCGTTCCCGTTCACTAGAAATAGACTCAGATGCAGCCCTCCTATGAAACACAAACACACAACTCACTTAGACAAAGCGTGTAACGCATAAACATCTCAACCAAAGAGACTTTAATCGCTGAATCACTGCACAGAGCAGCTGACCATGCAGAGCAGTTGCTTGGTAAACTCATAATCCCTTTAGTCAGATCTGTTCATGTGGTAACATCAGCAACGTTCTCTCTGCTAATGGTAATGCTCTACTAGAAATTATTTTAATTTCATGACGGGACATGAGTTTACATTCTTAAACGCATGTGTTTAGAACAAAACTAATAATGGATATTAGTTTTCTTGACTGAAGCGCTTTTTAAACAAACGGTAGATTTCTGCCAGATGAGATCAGAAGCTTCCTAAAAGCTCAGTTGGCACATCAGCACTAGCCGCTCTGTCTCGGTTCCCATTCCTGGTGCTCCGTGTTTGTATATAAGACTGTGCACCGCATGAGGGGAAGTTAGGGGAAGTTCAGAGCAAAAACATCCTTCTGTATGAAACGGGTGGAAGAGAAATGTCAGTGTGCTGAACTCAGAGAGGAAGAGCTGGTGTTTGGAGACAACGACGGTGGCTAAAGTCCTTTAAAGGACTTGCCAACATAGCTTCAATATCCTGCCCGTGCTGTAGTTTAAACATCATCAGGCTACAGTCCTCATCTCTTAAGAGAATTTGAAATACTATCACAGTCTATATGATCATTTGCAGACACCAGTAACTGAAAAAGAATAAACTTGAAGGACTCTGCATAGTTGGCGGCTAATTAGTAGATGAGAGACTCTCTGTATTGACACAGCGGTACTGAAAGCCTCGAGCTGAAAAACTCTTTTAACTCTGTGATGTTGCACAATAAAAGGAAGTGCATCTTTGATCTGGGAGTACAGGGAAGCCACTCCTATCGTACAATCAAACCAAACAACATTTTTGTCTTTATCAGATGAAAATGTCATGCTCTGCATGTTGTGCTACTTTGATAAATGCAAAAATATTTAAAGTATGTATGCAGCAGCTGTACACTTGTGTTACACAGCCTTGCTTCATATCTGAGTGTAAAGACTTTGGGGGTTTTGAAGGCATATAAATACAAAACACTGCATTATTTTATCACATCATACTAATTAGTCAACCTTCCAAAGTTGTTTTCTAATGTTTTTAAAAATGAATCTCTTTTGCTCATTAAAGTTGCATTAATTTGAGTAAAAACTGTAATATTATATTTAAAATGGATTTTCTATGTATGAATATTTTCTATTTTAATATATTAAATATTTAAAGATATATTTTCAGCAGTCTTCAGATCCTTTAGAAATTATTTTAATATGCTGATTTGGTTTAATGCTGAATTTTATGCCAAAAAATTATCATCAAACTGTGATACCGCTTAATATTTTATTTTCAAAATTCTTTGATTAACTTTGATTGCTTTACTGACACTTGTTATCAGTTTAACGCATCCTTGCTGAATAATAATAAAAAAAAAAAATCTCATTCTCATCCAAAATTTCGGGGTTAATATTTTATACAAAAACTCATGAAGTTAAAACCAAATAAATTAAAGTGATTGTTAAAAAAAAATGGTAACACTTTACAATAATGATCATTACTTAACTACATTAATTAACATGAACTAAAATAGAACGACACTTACTAACTAATCTTAGTTCATGTTCATTTCAAGTCCGTGTAAATCTGTGTTCTGAAAATGTGTTATTAACCACCCAGCCAAATATGAACGCTAAAAAAAAATGCAAAGTAAATAATATAAGGTGTAGTAGTATCTAATGGTAATGACAGTAATTCATGATTAAACAGACAAACCAATGATGCTTATGCGCTCTAGTTAATATGTGTGTGTTCCGACTTCGAACAGTGTTTGACATCAAAGTACCGCATAATGAGCATCTGCTCTCTATAGCTCTCACTGTACTGATGTCACACAGCGCTCAGTCTGTGCAGTCAGTGCTGCTTCAAGTCCAACACAGCTCTTATAGTTTTGACCATTTAGACCTGCCCAATAAATCCTGCTCACAAAAATACTGAAAAGCTGTTTAACGGTATAACTCCACCATTAAGCATCATACAGTTCACAGTCTTTGTAACATGTTTCAGAAATGCATTTTTGACATTTATAACGTGTTTACAAACAATTCTCAAAATTCACTTTACATTGTCTTTTAAATAGGAGAAAAAGCTGTGCTTGTTAACATTAGTTAATGCACCACAATTAACAGAACTGTCATTTTATATAAACTAACAATAATAAAGATTGTTAATGTATTGCTCAGTGTTTGTTCATGTTAGTTAATACATTAATTAACGTTAACAAATGACACTTTACTGTAAATACATACAATAAATAATTAAAGGATGGTATTTTGAAAATGATGAATGTAAAGTAAACATGCTTACATTCTTTGATCACAATGCAATGTTTTGACTTGTTTTTGTTATATATACTGTAGCTGTGCATCGGAAACCTCATATCCTTGGAGTAATTTCAGTAACTATTACTCTGCTATCACTGACGAAGACAGGTAAAAACAAATAAACAAAGGCAAGAAAGAAAGTACCATGAATCACCCCCCCCCCGGCTCACCATGCTCTTCAATGTACTCGACGATGTTCCTGACCAGCAGAGGGACCTCATGTCCTGGCTGCCCGCTGTGCTGCACCTCCTCCAGGGGGATCCCGAACACTCTGGCCGTGCTAAGGGAGTCGCTGAGGGAAGTATTGAGGCTCTTCCTCATCGCCTCCACAGCCTAGCTGCTTCAGTCCGTCTGCACACAGAGATGCCCAGAACAGCTCTTCACCTCTCTGTATAAACACGTTATCATGGGTGGGGCCAACTCGACCAACTCCGGACAACAAGAACAAAACAAGCAGAAAATTGGAGCGGGACCTCTCCCATCTCGGAAGCAGAGATGAGGAGAGCTTAAATAAGTGGAGCGACTGTTATGTTCAAGGATTGCACGGCTGTCAGATGCAGCACGTCGATTTCGGTTGATGGTAGCAGGTGGCTGCGATTCTCCTTCAACATGCAAATTCCATCACAAACGCTGCAAACAAGCTGTTCACGTTAAGGAAAAACTCTGCATCTGACTAGCGTTCGGCATGATCAGAAATCTACACACAATCTGAACTGACACCTGATGTCTTCATGACAACACCAGCTGGTCTCACGCATTTTTTTTGCAGCGAGTATGACTGCGATATGAATTGATTTTTCCATCACGCCAGAGCTTACCTTGTTGTACAAATGCCCAGAAGTTCACTTTATCTCCAGCTCCACTCACTAGTAGTAAACAAATTGTTCATCTATGGTTGCTTCAGGTTATGGCAGAAGATGAGCCTGTAGTTCCTCATTGACGGACCGCAAATCCTGTTCAGGACTTTAGTGGTTAAGCTGAAGGAAATAAAACACACAGAGAATAGCAGCTTTAGCGAATGCATCAAAAACAGATACCAATCTTTCTGATTAAATATTAGCTAGGGCAAATTTACAAAGCACTTATCCACTTATGAACATCTGTGGTCTGAAAAACGTATCTGGTGAAGTTTAAATCGCAATTAGGAAGAAATACGGCAGGCAATATGCTCAGCCTGCTGCATATGGCATCACATGAACCACATTTAATACTAAGTGGAATTTTAATCCAAACAAGGTTTCCAATCGTGCAACTGAAAGCCTTGATGCTTTACTTTCATTTGACTTGGAAGAGGAATGTTAATAAAAGTGTTCCAAGACTCCGAACAAGGAAATTAGAATTCCAAAAAAATGACAAACCTACTGTTTAAAAGTTTGGGATTGTTAATATTTTTTTAAAAGGGTCATATGATGTTGCTAAAAGGAACATTATTGTGTGTATTTGGTGTAATGCAATGCTTTTATGTGGTTAAGTTTAAAAAAAACACATTATTTTCCACATACTGTAAAAAAAAACAAAACAAAAAAAAACGTACATTTGAATAGTAAGTAGGTTTTTAATAAAAAATAAAAAAAGGCAACTTACTTAACCCTACTCTGTAAATGCGCTGAACACACTAATATTTGTGTTCAACTGTTTCTGGAACAGTGTTGTAAATACACTGATTTCTAGTTGTGTCCTCTTTTGGAAGCACAAAGAGAGTAGTTTCCCTTTCACTTAGTGATATCACAAAGCGGGTGCATGTTAGTGCTGCACGATTAATCATATCGCTGTCGCGATGTCAGCCTGTGCGATTACATTACAGCAAATGTTGCGATTACATTAAATAAACAAATGCTTTCGTGGACGTAACAAGACATTCATTCATGCATTCACATCAGATGCGAATGATTTACATGTTAAGTCAATGCAAAGACGCAATTAGACATCCTGCAGCGCGATTCGTGCAAATTAAGCTGCGTGTAAAAGTGCGTGCGCCAATTGTGTTTCATACTGGCAGCTTGTACTGCAGGAGGCTATAGACAAGCATCTCTCTGCCGTATTTTCTCCGAACACTGTGGGCCATGTGCTTTGATTTATGTCATTTCTCTGCACCTGCTACGCGCTTCTGCGCCGCTCCTGTGTGCTCTCATCCATTAACATGGGCGCCGAAAAACCCCGCTGCTTACGCCCAGCTGACGTGTGCATTGTGAAACCGATGCAAACTCGACATGTTCAAGCGTCCAACTACACGTGAGTAGCGAGATATATTCGCCCAAGTCTCCTCAGGTGTGAATGCACTTTTCACTTTGAAACTTTACAGATCGTCTTTATGCATCAAGCAGCTAAATATTTTTGTGAAGACTGATGCATTTTTTGGTTCCAGAATTCTTAGATTTTTTTTTTTTTTAAAGAACTCTTTCTTTTTTTAAATGGCTGTGTACCTCGATCACCTCTACTTTAGGGTAATGGATGGACCTTTTCTCCCTGAAATGTATACACTGTTACAGTTCATTAGTTCTACTCCATTACCTGTACTATTATTTACACAAATGACTTTTTAAGATATTAATGCGCCGAATCACAGACCTTTTTAAGGCATGAATAACTTACCCAACAACACCATGTGAAACAGGAACAAAATGTCCCAAAAACAAATAGGAACGATGTGCGAACTGACCCCTAACAGCAGATGTTATAATCTGCAGATAATTGAAAGTAGATATGATTCTAATCCCACATATCACACGCCATGACCTTTAACTCACAATGTTCGCCATTGTTTGAGAAGCTAAAAGCAGCTCAGCGCAGAGACAGTTAGCACAGTATGACCTTGGCTCATTCCTCAGAGCTCTGGAGAACACATAAAGGGACGATGCTGGAATTTTCTGCAGGCAAATCTCTCCGCATCTCCTTGGTGACAATGATGTTTGCGAAGCTAGGTTGTCTTGCTATGGTTACTTGGTTACACGGTGAGCTTGTAGATGCAGTCACCGAAAAGCATGCAAAAGATACACAAAGAGTCACTGCAAACATTCCAGAACATTCCCCAGAACAGTGTCCTGAAGACGAGGAGATTATCAGTCAACACAAACCACATCTCTAACGCCAATGATTAATTAATAACTGTGGCTATCTAAGGGACGCCTTTAAAAAGGTATGCAAATAGGAGGAGCTCAAGGTTAAAACTAGATCGGAGCGCTCGCCCTGTAATTTAGGCAAAGCACTTTATTGTAGGAGGTATCTGGTAATCAGGTAACAGGCAGTAACAGGCAATCAGGGGAACTGGGCTGAACGCAACACTTCAAATTCTGATATAACACTTTACGGCACTAGTAGTAAAAACCCTTGATATTAAATTTTACAGTCTCACGAGGCAGCAATGCACTGAAATGTCTCTACTTTGTATTTTGCTCCCTGATAAATGTATGTTATTATTTGATCTCAATCCTTTACACCAGAGGTTCTACTTCACACGTTGCATGCTCATTGTTTCTGCTCTTCAGTGAAGTGATATGTAGCGTGGGGCTGCATTGTGCTATTGAAGAGCGCATGCTACGAGTGCTATACAACATCTGGCAGGACAGGATCATTTTTCTGAGATGAGAGATGTACCATTTTATAAGTTACGAAATAACGATAGAACAATGTCACAGACATTTAACCTATCAACATCTCATCTGACTGCATGCTGAATCGGGACAGCATCTGATGGCTTTTCATCAAGTCCTGCATGAAAAAAAAAAAACATTTAGCTTTTCGTTTTTTGTTGTTGATGAGGTTTTGATGAGGACTGTACACTCCGTGACCCACCAGTTGAGAAACGCTGTTTTACACCATGAAGTAAATCCCTCACGTGATTAATTTTGCGCCAGGTGATTAAATAATGTCTGTAATTATCCATAAGCTAACAAATTGTTCGATTTTACCATCTTACATCTGCAGGGGCTACTCAGTGATTTCTTGCTGTTCGAATCCAGGATGTCTGTTTTTCGAAGAAGGTAAACACTAAAGGTAAACTGATCATTTAACTGCAGCCCAAATCCACATCTCCGATGAATCCATAAGCTTTGAGTCAAATATGGACACTTTTATTATTGAAAGGTGGGCCCAATAGTGAGTTGGGGCTGTTAGGTGAAAAAAAGGCATGAAACTTTTAAAATGGGCCATTAGTATGGTTTGCAATCATTTGTTAAAAAAATATCTATTGTGTTTACATGAAATAGGCATTGCAAATTTTTTTTCTTCAGATGTCCACATGAGACACAACAACTGTCTGAATAGGGCTTTAGTATTATTCCCATTTTATTAGTATTACTGTTTACTTTATTCTTTATAGACACATGAAATGACAAATCATAGATCAATCCAAAATTCATTAAGTTTGTACATTTTTATTAATTTCTAATTGTAATGCCTCTAAGGTCACTTGGAATGTGTCCATATATTATATTTATATAAACTATAACGCACAGAATCTATTCAAAGTTTGTATTGAGCCAGCAGCGATGATATACTGAAATATTAGCATACCGAATTGCAACAGGTCCTCTTCTTGCATTTATTTGAATCTGCTGACTCTATTTAGCCATCTCTATAGACCCCTTTAGGCTGCGAAGACGGTGGTGCATTATGTATTGATTCCAGACAGAAAACACATGCGTGCCAAGTGCCATGACAACAGCAAACCGCCTCTGATGCAGCACTGCATTTATGCAAAGCATAAGCTCGCTCGAAATAATAATGTCTTAACATTTCAAAATATATGGTGTTAAACAGGTCCCAGTGGAATGAAAGAGCCAGATTAGTCTAGTAATTATCAAAACTGTTTATTCAGTATGTGGGAAAATGTAACTTAATAAGAAGAACCATAACAGAATAAACACGCAAAAAGGAAACCCTGAGGTTCTATGTCACAAAGAGTATGGGTCGTATATCACGGGTTGCTTATGAGAAGCAGAAAGTTTCCCATGTTGGGCAGAAGTCGTCATGTGACTTCAAAAAAGCCATTTAAGAACACAACCTATCAACCCTGACCCTCAAAGATAAGATCCGATCCACAAATAAACCCGTTAATTAATAAAGCAGGGCGAGTATGAATTATTCATAAATAACCAGCAGGCCACACAAGTGATGAGTTTTGACACTTAAAAGAACAACTTGAGCTCGTCTTTGACATTGACATTATTGATTAAGAGTCTCCTACACAGATCAGCAGGGAATGGAAATTTCCAAATGGTTATACTAAACCACTGGAAGCTCAAGTGTGAAGTAAAAAGCCAGTCTAGCAGCGCGGTGGTCCCTGGCAACACCGAGCCCAGTTCTCATCATTAGGATGGAAACGAGAGAAACCGCAAATTTAGCTAATCAGCTGCTGACAACGTTCTGAAGGAACCCGGAGAAAGAGCAGCGGGGGTCAGAGCGCAGATTAACTGCTTAACACAACAACTTCATTAAGCCCACGTCTGTCTTTGCAGTGACCTAAAAGACTACTTAAAGAGACGTAGAGATACAGTAAATTGGAGCAGTATTTATAGGACACAAACGAAGTCAGTGGCAACTTCCACACATTCATAAACAAAACTGACTTTTCTGAACATCAGATTGCATGCCGTCTATCTGCCATTTTAATACACTTACAGATAAAACATTCATCAGTCAACACCACTGCTAAGAGTTGGCTCCTCAAAACTACTATATGTATTTAAGACGGTCTGAAAATCAGTCAGCCCCGAATTGCTTCCATCAAGCATTTTTGTTAACTTTTTAATATAAACATTAAATGAACAGTGATGTCTCAAACACCACCAAACATACATACTTCTATAGTTTCATTTTCCTTTAGTTATTATGCTTTTCAGTCACTCTGTGAAGAGACGCTAATCTGATTGGAATGTGTCCATCTCTATACAGATATAATCAGGGGTGCCCAACCCTGCTCCTGGCAATCGACTGTCCTGCAAAGTTGAGCTCCAACTCTAACCAAACACACCTGAAGCAAGTAATTACGTTTTATAGGATCGCTTAAAGGCATGCGCGTTTCAATATATATACATATTTTTATATATATATATATATATATATATATATAAACTCTTAACAAACTGCCTTTTTTCACACTTTGTTTTGAACCAGCAGTGATAATATTCGGAAACATTTGCTAATTGAATTGCATCTTTTTTTGCATTTATTTGAATCTGCTGACCCTAGTCTAACTTTAGACTGCAAAGATGGTGTTGCATTATGAACCACAAGGCTGTCATATCATAATAAAGGCAAAAATACAAAACAAAATTGTCAGTTTCCTACTGACACAAACAAACAAGTAACAAATCAGCCTTTCAACTTGAAGGACGCTGCTTTTCATTTGATTAGCAAAGCATTTCTACCTAAACATGTTCAATATTGGAAGGAATGTGTCTGAGATGGTAAACACTGGAAACGCATTATAACATGTTCAGTGATGTAGTCAAGCAAAAGTCTAATTATATTAATTACTGTTCACATGTAGAGAGCAATTACCATTCTAACACGAATAGACTTGCAGATGACCCTGTATAATTTGCTTTCCCTTTTTAGAATCAGTTTCTATTTAAAACATATATATAAAAACAAATTATAATAATTTAAAAAAATTAAGTAGTTGTAATAAAATTATTTTAATTAAAAAAAAAGTTGACAAATTTTCAACAGCTTTTTTTTAATGCAGCTAAAATAAATAGTTTACCACCACTAAATAAAAAAAAAACCAATTAGTATAAATCAGGGCCGGGACTTTAGCGCGTTAATTTAGATTAATTAATTACACTAAAATAATGCGTAATTTTTTTTTTTTATCACACTTATTTTTGCACCGCGGAACGTTTCTCACTGGATGAGTTTCGGCGGACCGATTATAGTGGAGCACCAACCAGCGTTTCTAATGTTCTGAATGTACTTGAAAGTAGGGATGCACCGATCCAGATCGGCCGATATGTTTGCGTGTTTTG
>JAUMHQ010000019.1:5460013-5471153 GCA_032361165.1 Enteromius paludinosus | reverse complement strand
ACCAGACTGCCACGGTTAAAGTTAAAAATCTTCGTTTGTGTTCTGCTGAGGAAACAAAGTCACCTACAACTTGGATGTCCTGGGGGTAAGCAAATAAACATCTAATTTTCATTTTTGGGTGAACTATCCCTTTAAATGAAATCGACCAATCACCGGAGTTTGAAAATGTACTGTTGAAGGTTTTGTTGAAAAAATAAGTTAAAAAAATATATGAATTTTATAAGAAAATGAAAGTGTGTGTGTTTTTTTAATTTTATTTTTATCTTGTATTCATGTCAACTTGTTGTTTGCGGCTCCCAAAAACAAAATATAAGCCTATCATTACCCATAATGGGGCACTTTAATCATTCTAATCATTTATTATTTTTATTTTATAAATAAAATATAAAATACAATCATTGCATTGAATCGTGATAATCACAGTTAAAACCAATAGCATCTCAATACCATGGTAAAAATACAACTATATGGTATAGTATATATATAAAAAACTGTAGACAATCACAATACTGTATTTATATTCCATTACTCCTTTAATACATTTAATACATGTCTAAATTGATCCTATAGTAAAGTTTGATATGAATATCCCACATTTCTGACACAATACCGCACCACAGTTAGTGTTACTATAGTAAATCCACAGCAATATGTAGATTGAAGAGACTGTATTGTATTGCACACATTGTTTCATCTCATCTGCTCTAGTGTTCTCTTTTAAACTTTGTTCTCTTTATATAATTTTTAGATTGTATAGCGATAATTATGCATTCATCGCCCAGCCCTAACTGTGAGTGTCTGTACCTGCTGCTCTGACAGGGGCTCTGGGAGCTGATCTCTTCACACAGCGGGCCGCTGCTGCCGCTGGGACACTCGCAGCTCACTCCCGCCTCTCCTCTCTGTCTGCAGGCCCCGTGAGCGCAGACACTGCAGGAGTGACAGCCCGGCAAGATGCCTTCCAGCCCTGCCAGCCCCCCGCCGAGGTCCTGGAGCTCCCCGTTGAGCCGGACGTCATGAACGCAGCCGTTAAAGGACTGGAAAGGGCGGTCTGGACCCGGTCGCAGGCCTGCTGTGTCGATCAGAGCGGGCACACCTACAAAACCAACCACAGGCAAACATTAGCACACACGCATTTCCTTTTACATTGAAATGTTTCACAATGATTACCATTAACACATTCCTTTAATAATGTACAGTGCTTACCTTGTAATCAGTATGAGTTCAAAATACAAGCCATATTTATTACTGTTTTTGATGCTTACCGCCTATGTACAGCTGTGTGTTGTGGTCCACAGCTGGAGGACGGGGGAGTTTGCCCAGGCTTTTCGGTGCCCCTTTATCAACCACCAAACTCAGTGTCTGATTCTGGATCAATACCTCCACCGTGTGAAAGAGACCATCGTTCACTGACTCCACACTGGAAGAGAGCAGAAGACAGCTAAGAATATATATACATCTGCTGTAAATGTAAATGGTAATTATCTGAAATGAGTGTGAAATAAACTAACATTTATTACATGAACACTTCAATGTATTGTCACAAGCCGCAGGGTTTAATTTGATTTAATTTTCGTCTGTGTATGTTGACTCTCAGAGCTTTGGAATGTTTGTTACTCATTGACTTCCATTATATGACTGACAGACAGTTTGAGTTTGTGTAAGCAGATAAACATCAATCTGTTTAAGCTTTTATCTGCAGTGTGAAAATGTTATCTAAATTTGTGTATTTTGGATGCACAAAATGCTAACTACTAAATGAATTAAGCTTCAGCCTTAATGACTGTTTGAACTGATCGTATCATGTCACCAGCGGGGTCATTTAACTTTTGAAAGCAACATTTTCAGCCCAAATGAAAAGCCTGAATGTGCAATACAGAATATCTCCCAATGTCATGGTTTCCACATTAGACTCCATCAGGTGTATTTCCAGTGAATTTGGCACTGACGTGGAGAGAGCTTATGTTGTGGGAAAAGGAGAGCTTGTGTTGGCCATGAGTTCACTCTTTCTTTGAGTTAGCACGCTCAAATCATATCCTGCTGAGCTTGGCACTGTGTCTGCGTGAACTCCTAAGAGCGATTCTGTTTCACACGCTCATTTTTTAACCATTGAAGAGTGCCGCTTGTTCCTGGGTTTCACTAAACCTCCGTGAAACATCTCATAGACTATCAGAGCATGCTCTGACCGGCACAGCTGGATTTTCGCCCTGTTTCCCCCTCAGTTTTTTATGATGCGGTGCATGTCGCGCTCTGTTTGGCCCAGATTCTGCTGACTTCGAGGACTGTGTTTTGCTTAAAGGTGAGATTTAGGGTTATGAACTTATAAGGTGCCCCTGAACTATGAGAAAGCAGACTGCTCAGGCTACAGAAAGTCCACTTTTGTATTGTAGTAGTTATTGCTGGATGGAGCACAAGCAGTTACAGACAGCTAGAGACAGTGGTTTGGCAAAGAAGCCCAGAGACCAACAGAGAGAGAGGAGAAGGGGGTGCGAGAAATGATATTGTGGCGAGAACAGTATATCTTAATCCCCACCTCAACTTAAAACAAGGTTTTCCTGTTTTTCAGTTTTTTGGCAATAAAAAAATATACACACACACACACACACACACACATATATATATATATATATTTATAAACACACACACACAAAATAATAATTATAAAAAAATAAATTATATATTATAAAAAAATATATATTAAGTGTTATATATGTATATATATTTGCTAACTTTTTTTTTTGTCTAACAGCGCTTAATTTATAGACCAAAAAAGTTATATATAATATAAATTCACACATGTTAATATTCAAGAAAATATATATTTATCTGTAATATAAATAGTATAAATATACATTTATATGTGTAAATACATGTAAGTATTTTCAAAATACATGCATGTGTGTGTGTGTGTGTGTGTGAATTTATATATATATATATATATATATATATATATACATAATAAATATGTAAAAAAAAAGCTTTTATTTTGGTTGCGATTATTTGTGATTAAATGTTTGGCCTTATATACAGTATATATATAATTTTTTCCCACATTTACTAAACAACAAAACACATCGACAACAGCAAGGCAGCATTGCCAGCACAAGTACATTAACAGTCTAGCATTAAAATAAGCTCATTTTTGCGGGAAGGCAGCTAGTATTTGTGCTGGCCCACAATGCTATTTTCCATTGCTGAAATGCTGAGGCCATAGGTGCGGATAGAGATCAGTGTCCCCAGATATAAGGGGGTACGGTTCACGGAGGTCTTGGCTGAACAAATACCCAACACAGGCGCACGTGTGGTTTGCATTACAGACCCATAATTCAATTCCTGTTTCAAAATAGGCTTTTGCAACAAACACACAGTCCACAGGCTGAGACCCCCCCCAAACATCTCAAGCCCGTCCATTTGATACATCAGTACCACCATAGATGAACGCTTTATTATAATATGAGCCGTCTTTCATTACGAGAGCCTACAAGCCAGCTGAGAAAGGAAATGGGAAGAGTATTTTGTGGAAAAGGTGGTAATAGTGGGAATGTAATAGAACAAAGAGGAAGATTATATTACGAGAATTAAAAAATTCTTAATCAGAACATAAATCTCACCATGGGAGGAAAGAAGTCATCATTTAGAGCTGACGAAATGCATGCAGTGGAGCTCTATTACCACTAGGGGGCATTAGAGATCTAGCCCAGCGCTTGCAACTATCAGCCTTTTGTTCATATTCTGACAGACAGAAAATATCCCGAGGCTGTAATATTTTTAGTATGGGGGGGTGGTTGAGAAGGTGGAGTGTCTTTGATGTGTGGCTAGCCTACATATTAGCTTCAAGCAGCCCATTATGGAGCTCAATAAAAACAAACAGAAACCTGTGGAAGATTTCAGCAACCTCATGTCACCCCTCTCGCACGAGGGGAAGTCAATTTCCTGTCAGCTGAAAATAAAATACTCTGTTTTTCCTCGAGCGAAACCGCAGTATAAATGACACATACACAAAGTTAGGAACTATTACCGGCTCCTTCATCTTGGAGAGTTATCTAGATCAGAAAAGCTGTAGACATATTTACATTTTCCAGTTTCAATTACGCGGCACTATCATTCGCTTATACAAGCTAAAGGTAACGGACTGCAGCTGTGAAGTCAATTATGCTTTTCTGGAAGGTGAATTGCTAAACAAGGTTACGTAGCATTTGATATATCATTGGGTGTAATCGAGTAACATTGGATTAACTCTACAGATGGAAGTTAACAGGTAGCATTTAAAACACTTGTAAAGTAGGGGGGATGAGAATATGTAGCTTTCCAAGAGCTCAAACAATAGAGCAATATAGCTCACAGCACTAGCAATGTTAGCAAAGTAAAAAAGAACTGATAAACTGTGTACATGAATCCAATACAACACTGTACAGCACGAGTAAATGTCTTGGATGGATGAAGCAATCAATAGATGACTCAAAACCGATTGTAGCAAAGCACTGAACATATATATTATATTTATAGTATTGTATTTAATATCAATAAACTTTCCTGGTATGAATAAACCCATAGATTCCATTCAGAATTGATAACTATATTCTTTTAATCATTTTCAGCTTTTAAGAACAACTATATGATAGCCTACTTATGGATACTTCCTGGTTTCTCCTGTAGTGGGCGGGGCTAATAAGCATAAATCTCATTGGATGGCGCTCACACATTATTGATTTGATTTTAGCCAATTATTTTGAGAAAACACAGACAGCGTGATTAATAGTTCAGTAAAAAAAATTTTTAATATATAAAATAAATAAATAAATAAATAAATAAATAAAATACATTGTTGTTACCAAGTTTTTTAAATTCTAAAGTCTAAATTTTGGTCCGAAATTTTGAAACATTGAAAAATAAATACGACCCCATGTTTGTCAATCATGTTTACAGGCTGTCTCCGAAACATTCGCCTGGGACCAGTTATATTTTTCTGCGTTTTTGCATCTGCAGCCAGCAATTTGATAGGAAAGCATGATGAATACAAAAAAAATACAACTTTTGTGTGTGCTCTGTTAGCATTAGCATGCCTCAGCTTTGACTGTTAGCGCTGTCGCACTTAGCCAAGCCGGACTTAGCAAATCATAACCATTAAATCTTCTCAAACCCAATGAACTTACTTCATGTCCAGTCACGGTTCAGGCCGAATTACCATGGCTTCCCCCCCATCCAAACATTCAGCTCACACAGGAACTCTGCTAATCTCGGCTGAAACTAAAACAGGCCGTAAAAACATACCCTGACCCCTCCTTGTTCACCCTAGGGCTGCTCAGTGTTAAACCCGGCTGACATGCCAAACTTCAGCTGCATTTGGAGAGCTGTGGTTAGGCGTGGCGCAGGATGGCGAGCCCACGCTGAGGAGCTGGGTTCAGGGAGCGCTGCAATTCTAACGTTCTCATTCAATTTCCTGCAATGTTTCCACAAACCGCCGCTTCTGCTGAGGAACTGCCCACGCCGCTGCTTAAACTAATACTCAGATTAGCGTGACATTTAGTAAAGGGCAGCGCATTAACACGCTGCATGGGCCCGAGCATTCATCTCATGGTAATGAGGCATTACTGCTAGTTAACAGCCTCCGTCGCTCTCCTCCCCAGCGCATTTATCAGTCTCTCCATCCCTCCCCTCACCCGCACCTTCCAGATCACATTGCAGAGATAAGTGTCCTTCACTCTCCGTCGGCTCTCAGTCGCTCTTCATCTCTCCGGGGTCCGATCTGTCTTCTTTCCCTCTCCCCATTTCACTATTCCTGTCGGGGATCTCTCGCTGAAGTTCAGCAGGGACGAGGTGTAAGAAGAGCTGAGCGAAACCTGTAGATGGTGTGGGAATCTTGCTCTGATCCTTGCCCCACAGAGTCTTTATGACCCAGTTCCACATTTGAAGTCAAGCACCCGCAGAGAGCCACTGAACCAGACTCAGGAATGCTCCAACCACAGCCTCAAAAACTCTAGCTTCCACGGTGGGAAAACCAAAGCAAGGGAGCTGCCCGAACGCTGCACCCACGTCCAAGCGTTGTGGCGTGGGATGGGTTACAAACAGCTGGCTCTGTTAGCTCTGGTTACACATTGTTAATGCTAACTATGACATGGAGCACTCGGGAGCATGTTTGCCAGACCGGGGGTGTGTCAATGCCAAATAATCTAAATTGAGATGGAAGGACGTGTTCTGTCTTTGCACTTCCTCTCTTTACCTCATTCTTTACCCCAACACAATGAGGTGCAGATATGCCAAAGCCACACAAGCACGATGTCGCTTGGGGGAAAAACAAAATAATTAGAGGGTGAGCACAGATCTGTGATTAGCTGTGGGTGCCATGATACATCTTGGACTTAGCAGGGACCTGGCAACAAAGTGGACTTCATTTAGTCACACCGCTGCCTATTCATTCAAATGGGATGTCTAATGCTATTTCATGCATTCTAACTTGTTTACACTGTTTACTGTTTTTTTTTCAAGCATGGCCCTTTATGGCATCACAAAAGCAAACAAAATCAAATTTGGACAAAAGAGTGACAGTAATGGATAATGACAAGATTAAACGCTCAATTTTTGGCCAAAGTCATTTCATTATTGAATGGAGATACGTCGTTTCTGGATCAGCTCATTTTATGTAGGATCTTTGTAATGAAATTGACGATAATCGCAAGGAATTAAGTGCCCCCAAGTATCTCTGTTAACTACATAGAAAGTAGCTGCCTGGTGTATTGCAAGATGGCAGCAACTATCCCTTTTCTCTTTATCTTCTTAAAAAGTGTGCTTTAAATGCATGCTTGCAATTACTACTTGAAACACTGGAATTAAGTGCATGTATTCTCAGTCCCATAGACAAGGAATCTGGTTTAAACGTTATTTTTTTTCATGCTGTGACTCCCTCATAGAGCAATCAATCCGTCCCTTGCTGCAGGCAGAAGGGAAGAGTGGCCCTCTGCAGCAGCAACGGGAGGCTCTGGATCAATACAAAGTCATCAAGCAGGCAGACACGGCCTGAGCACCCAGCGCACCGCTGTTCACGTCTACTGCCTGCTAAAACAGCCGCCAGTCACAAACGTTCATGTTCTACTTCTGCAGACGCAGATGAAAAAGAAGCCAGAGACTCTGATTTAAGCCACATACCCGTCCTTAACAGACAAGGACACCGATTTCTATCTCGAAATGCTTTATAACTGCACGCTGTCATTAGGTTTGTGCACAGTCTGGTCTTAAAAGCTTGAATCTGGGCTCCTGAAACCCATTACAGAGCCTGTGCTCGGTTAATGACATCCGCAGTGACCCACCAGGCCGGAGTCAGGCACCATCTGCGCCAGACTCAACAAGTCTGTTGTCTGCTGAAAGGGCAGGAGGTGAGGGCTAAGAGCTCTGTGTTTATGGGGGCTCCAATGAGCATAGAAATCATGGCGCTGCAGCACAGAAGCGTTCACATGGGAACCTCGCTTCTCTCGCCCCGAGGCAGATTCAAGCAGGTCATGTAAACTCGGGGCTCCTACGTATATGGTTTTATGATGTGCCACAAGCTTACAGGGATTAAACGTCCCTGAGAATGGCGAGCAAACGTTCCCGCAAACGCGGCTTTTTCACCCTGAACTATTCTGAATGAGAGCAGGGGGCCTCCTTTCATTTTTTTAAAGAAGATGAATGAGTGTGTATGTTTGATGTTTTGAAATAATTTAGGGTGGTATATGTCTGTTTAGATTATGGGGCTGCAAAACCGGCTGGCCGTATGGGTTTATTTACTGTGTAGAACAGAAGTGTGATTGTGATTGTGGGTCTGTTACAAAACCTGGTGAGCTACAAAGGCAGCTGACTTTTAAGAGAGCTCCGTTACTAAAATGGAACCTCTTAAGTGACTAATTTTGGAATGTTCTACATAGGAAACCACAAATAACATTCCTCACGTGTGGTGCACTGCTTTTAGCATGTTGTAGCTCACAATGTAATGCTCTAACAAACATGAATGTACACATTACACACAAACATTGGGTAGATTTTCAATTATATTAAAATATAAGTCAGATTGAGCCGTGCATTATGGGTGTTTATCTAACTTTTTGGCAAGAGCATTTTTTTCTCTGTTTGCTCTCGTAGCACTGATTACAAAAATGGCCTTTCTGCTAATAGACAGCCAAGTTTTATTGAAAGCCCGTCTTGTCAGAGGTGAATTACCCTTAAAAGAGACAACCTGTAGTTTACCTACCCCTAAAAGTTTTATAGTAGTACCTTAGAGTAACCCCCTTTTATAAGGTACAAAATTAAGTGTGTGTGATATTTATCATCTGTGATAATGTTTCTGTCAATATGCAAGCTGACATGAAAAGTACAGTATGTATGAATACATGCAAAAACAAACAAATAGCAAAAAACTTTCTCACTGTGTGAGAATGCAGTTAACACGCCCCTATAAAAGCAGAAAATATCCCAGTATGGGGTTTTTGTATTTTTATAGTCATAAGATATTACATTTACGTAACATCACACAAGCAAATATTTGCATAAGCATAAGCATTTGTGTTAGATAAGATGCTAATATTGAGTGAGTTAAATTTTACCAATGAAAACAGTTCCAAGCAAAGCTGGAGTGGAACATTTGTGCATCTCAGAAAAGCGCTGTGATGTTTCGTCTCTGAATGAATCTGAACACTTTTTGAGTCAATGATTCAATGATCCATTCATAAAGGCAGTAGCTTGAATGATCTGTTTTGAATGAATCGTTTGAATAAATGATTCAATCAATCACTCATAAAGGAATCGTTGCCACCTACTTGCAGTTTTAGTGTCATATTTACTTATCCGTAACCAGCCAAAATACAGTAACAACATAAAAATACATAATAGCACTTTACAAAAAGGTTCATTTGAATAATTTCCTTTGTGTCAGATATCATTTTCGGTCAATACTGCAGACCTCTAGTACAAAAAATGCCTCTTTCTACTTTGCCTACAGGTGTTGTGCATGTAAAGGTAAGATGCTTTTTTAATGATAGCGTCTATTTCTATAAAGTATGTGTATATGCGCCATATCCTCACCTGTACACTGTAGTCGGGGGGTACCTGGCAACATCATAGATCAAACGTATGTGTCCCTGGTACAGCTCTAGGGCGAGTGGGTCGTGGTCTTCTTTATACAACAGAATGCCATTGTCCTTATCTGTGGCTACCTATAAGAAAAGAGAGGGGTTAATGGGAAAGAGACAGCAAAAGATCAGCGAAGGAAAGCGGCAGAAAGACTTCTGAAAAAGAAGGATGTACGAAACAATCAAGAATGCACGATAATCACACTATTTCAGTACGACATGCACACCGAGAGGGAACCGCCGCAGGCCTGACACTTAACTCCCTGTTTAGTCGAGGGCATCAAACGGAACGCCTGTGAGCAAGCTGTGATGGAAAACAGCTCACGTTTATATATAAGCATTAGGATGGGAGAAAAGAAAAGAACAGTTGATGGCTTATGGAACGTGGAAGCCGCTCTACACTTCAGTTGAGAACAAGTGGACTGCTTACATTCATATCCTGGAGGCATATGAGCCGTTAATGTGTCCTTGTATTCGGTTTCTGTCAGTGGATATGTCACAGGAGGACCAAGTCATTAACACTGTTTAGCATGGTTATACTAAGAACGCTGGAAATAAAAAAAGCTACCTAATTTGATTGCTTTTCTATATTCGCAGTCCCCAAGCGCGTTGCCTTTTAGGGCCTGTTAACACGAACAGAGCAAAAGCTGTAAAATGTTCAGAAAGATTTTGCATGAAGTGCAATGATGAAATATCATTTGAAAGTAAAAGTCCTAAAATGCACAAAAAGTTATAGCAGTATTCATTTAACATTGTAAAGGTGATTTCCTTTGGGGACAAATAAATATACTAAAATGTAAAATTGATATTTTAAATTAATGTTAAAAATACATTTACACACAGTATGTATTCTATTAAAAACCATGTAATTGTGCTTTCAGTTTAATAAACTGCTCTATTAAAAAATCTGCTTATTTTTGGTGTAATATTAAGAAATGTGCATTGTGAAGAAATAGTACTCAAAATAAAGTTTAATTATAATCTTAGAGTTTTTTTTTGTTAAAGAAGCATATTTTATGAATTACATTTTTTTTTTCGGTTTTAAAATATTTATGAAAATTCTTGAAATTGATATTGATATTACATATCTGAACAGCCTATGAATTTTAGACTTGTGTTGAGACTTTTCACATAGCATTGCAGTGTGATGCACCGTTTTTATTTTAAACCTCTTTTCTCTTCTTGCCCAAAGATCTGACTTGTAAGCACAACTCACAAAGGCCTCTCGATCTGCAGATGTGCTGAGAGAAACCGAAACGGAGCGATGCTGACGTCCACTAGGAGATCAACAGCTACTGAGCTCATTTAATTTATCCTACTTTAATTAACATTAGCATGCCCTCTCGACGGTGAGAGGATAGGCTCATTTGTAGCAGATCTAGCGGTTAAGCAAGGCCTCTGATTGCAATGGATAACAGCCGCCTCAACCTCTATTACCATAATATATGTCCTCAGGAGAAGAATTATTCACGCAGGTGGACAAGAGGTGACATTCTCATAATGTCAAAGAGGCCAAAGCCGGCTTAGACCAGGCACTGCGGATGAAAAAAGACCTAGACGGAGAGACAGATTGCTTCTCGTGGCTGCAGATGTGAGTTCGGGTGATATACAGACTATCATGAGGTTAGTGATATGTGAGGTCTGTATTACAGAAAATGATCTGGGACCCTTTGTGAAGCTTTACTGGAAGGTGTTGCAGGCATACCTGGAGGGATATGTGCATGGGTGGTCGGATCTTGGCGCCTGAGAGCTCCAGATAGGTATCTTTGCCCAGGAAGTGCACTGTGACCATCTTATGACACTTGGATCCAGGTGGACACCGACACACAGGCTCTCCCTCCACGACCAGACACTGAGCTCCATTCTGACAGTAAGACTGATCACACGGACTCGTCTTCTGGAGTAATATCATTGGTGGAGGAGTCTCACAGAAAAGCCCGCTAATAAGGAAAAGAGAGGGTGAGGGTCAAAAGTTTGGGATAAATAGGATTTTTGAAATTGTTTTTGAAACATGTCTTTTATGCTCACTAAGTTGCATTTATATA
>JAUMHQ010000019.1:5435852-5445906 GCA_032361165.1 Enteromius paludinosus | reverse complement strand
ACCTACATCTTGGATGCCCTGGGGGTAAGCTAATAAACATCAAATTTTCATTTTTGGGTGAACTATCCCTTTAAGCCACAAAAATATAACTTAAATTTGAATCCTGCATGCTCTGCACGTCTATGAATAGTGCAGACAAACAGTTTTGTTTACTACACTGAAGTGCCCAATACTCAAGGTGTTTTCAACCTCTGCCACCTCAATATATGAGCGCATAATCTCTAGTGTGTGTTCCCTGAGAGTCACTTCATTAGCATTTTATGGTATCATATTATATAAACAGAGAAATAAAAGGTCTTCACATCAACTTAACTGAAGAAATTGTGACAGATATATTACTTAATGTAAGGATACAATTAGTACTTAACAATACAAATAATGAAATTTAATGAAACAAGAAAAAAAGAACTTGATAAAAAATAATAAAAAATAACTGGGGGGAGGGGTGTATTTTTTATAAGGCCTTAAGATTTAATTGTTAATGTTCCATGAAAAAGTTATTTGGTTTCAGTTAATTAGACATGCTTTTTGATAAATACAATTTAATGTAACAACTAATTTAATCCAGAAAAGTTATAAAAAAGCAGAATAGTGAAAAAAAAAAAACAGAATGATATTGTTAAGAGGCCATTATACAAAATATTTGCTTCTAGAGAAGCACCAAAAACAGACCATTAGTGGTGTCCAGCAATGCTTGGGTGTCATGAGTGCAAATACCAGAGGGAGTCGCTAGTGACAGGTCGCCCGGTGACGCTCAGCTATGCCTGTGTTTAGGCTGAGAGGTCAAAGGTCACCCGGCTGACTCACAGACGTTCGTCAGGCAGCCGTCAGCACAGCTTCAAAGCTCCTCCTGCCCTATTATCTCTCTTTGTCAGTCAAGTGTCAGCTTCAGAAGTTCTCATTAAACCAAGGAGCTGATTTACTCATGGTATAAAAATAGAGAAACCAATTTATCTCTGTTTATAGTGCTCAAACTCAAACAACCTGCTGGAAAAACAAATAAAAACTCCAAAATAAACGTCAGATCAGAGTGAACTGATTGTACTCTGATCATTTATTGAATCTTGTGAAAATATGTCTGGATATAAAATAAAATATTTTACATTAATACACATAAAATTTTATTAAAACTAGGAAATTGTGAAGGAAATTGTAAAAAGTGGCATAACCTTTTGGAAATAAAAGTATATAATTTTGAATTTCTTTAAGTTTGAGTTTAAGTTTGACATTGTCATTTAACACATCATAACACATTCTTAAAACTTGTGATATAAAAACTTAAGCTTGTGCATTAAATGCATGCAACCTTTTTTTTTAACAGAGGTATTCAGTATCTTAAAAATGGTCATCATTCCTGACCCTGAATCAAGGAAAAAAACATCAGTCAATGCAATGAGTGTGAGAAACGTTCAGGCAGGTGTCAAAGAGGAAGCATCTACACCTGAACGCATCTAAACACAGAACGACCCTCCACACGAAGCCTCCAGAGATAACAGCAAAACTTGATTACTGGATTACAGAAAACCATGCAGCCTGGGAGACATAATTCCATCGAAAAGCTTCACTAAATGTTTAAAGACATGCATTGTCTGCAAAACACAGCCTGTTGTCAAACTACGCAACCTCTTGCATTCGGTTATGAGTAAATCAGCTGTCTTTTACTGGAAATAAAGCAAGCCGCATACGATAAAGGCTTTCTCATTAGCCAAGTTTTACACTCAAGGCTTTTACAGCATCCCTACGAGAGCGGTTGATCTCATCTCTGAAGATATCAGCCGATTCGTCCAGATCCGTGGAACATCTGCACTCTATTGTGAAGTTCAAAAGACATGCTTTATGTCCTTAATAAAGCCGAAGATAATACAGCTGGCTAATGATTGACTGCCATCCCTGGTCAACAACAGGAGTTCAACATCTCCCAAAACCAAACGTCCAGGAGAATAACAAGAGGAAGTTCTTTACTATTTGTCTCATCGCACTGGCTCCCTTTAAAGGTTACCCCGGACAAATCAAACATTTATCACATGTATTTATCACTTATTTATTCCAGATGGAGATATTATCACATCTCTCTGACTTAGAGCTCCGATGTAATTAAGTGATGTATTTGTAGCATGTCTCTCCAAGACCAAAGTGCTGTGGAAGGATGCCCAGCTAGTGAAAAAGACAATCTGTTAAGACAGACAATGTGAATACGCATTTGTGTTTGTGAAAGAGACCGTAAAAAACCTTGAAACTCAGTTTAGTATCCTGAAATAGGCCAGATTATTTAGAATCGGTGTTTTGATGTGACTCACTCTCCAGATTGGGAGTTAATGTGACCACTTGACTAGAGCCCAGCAGACTACAAGAGAGCAGAAAACACTTCCAGACACTCGACTGCTATCTCGCCACAGAAGAAAATAAATGTGCTGAATCTGAGTATAGCCAAGAAAATAAATATAATAGTCAAAGCTAGACAACGAGGCTGAATAACATAAAATGCTGACAATGTTCTGGCATACATCGTGATACCTGATGTGTGCTGAAAGCTAAAGTGGTAGTTATTATTTTAAACTGCTGATTAAAATCGGTATATAATCCATGAATGAGATTTTAGCAAAAGGAAAGATTATCACTAATTAACAACGTACATTTTTGTTAGTTCCCTACACAAATCTTTTGCGTAACTTCAAAACACTTGGAATGTAGCATACTAATATGTAAATACTAAAACTACTAACAATATTAAATAATAAACAACAACTAATACAATAAACAAATGTATTATTATTTTTATTATTAGCATTTATAGGGTTCAAATACGTAAATATTACACCCTTTTTTCTTATAAATAAATATAATAGTAATAATAATAATTATTATTATTTATAGGAAAGTCAACAAAAAGTTATAGATTAAAATATCAATATTGTGCCCCTTCTTCTTTCTTTCTTTCTTTCTTTTTTTGAAAAAATAAATATTGCTATTATTATTATTATTTAAAGTACACCGAACAAAAAGTTAATTGTTCAGATATTAAAATTGTGCCCTTCTTTCTTTCTTTTTTTCTTTTTTTTCAGGTTCAGGCATTACATCAAACTGTATCAATAATATGCCCTTGAGTAAGGTCAAACCCACTGATATGTCGACATAAATTAGGTATAAAAACAAGAAAATAATCCTTATAGCTACAAAATTCTACAACACATTAATGGGTTTCTGTTGACCACCAGCGTTAAGATTAAAGCTGGCGTTGGAGACTCAAGCTCATCCTCCCACCCCTGAAGTAATGAAAAACTCTAGTAGCGTCCTTCGACTGCCAGCGCTCTTTACCCAGAACCATTCACCGTAGCAACACCACACAGTGTTTGTTTTCTCACAGGAAAATAAACCATCGGCGAAAATATTTGTGTCTTTGCAGAGCCGCCCATCTTCGCAGTCAACAGGGGGCCCATCTCTGCACGATCCTGTTTGTTTTTGCCCAAAGCTAATATTTAAATGAATTCCTCTGAGAAATAAGCAGGGCGTACATCATGCGGTTATATCTCTTACATACCACGCACAAATACATTCTCGCTGTTAAATGTTTAGATTTCCACCAAAACAAGCGGATCTGGCGAAGCGATGCTGCGGTTTCTCGTTGAGTGACTGTCAGCCTCCCTCGCTGGAGGAAAAATGTTTTTTTTTTTTTTTTTTACACAGTCCAACTGTCAGTTTTACGACGCCACATCTGCTTTGAGAGACCGAGTGAGGTCTATTTATTATTTATGGTCGCCTTCATGATCGTGAAAGTGTTTCACAAATATGTGATGGTTTATTCATTAACTTAATGAATGTGTGGCTGTTTTCGTTCCTTTCAACTACATCACCGCTTTTTCCACAACAATGGGGAATTGAGGCAGAAAGGCCGTAAAGCGCGGCATTGCTGGCATTCCTTCCAGCTCTTTTGTTGTTGTAGGTGAGGTGTTTTTGGTGTCACAGCAGGTAATCGAACTGCTCGGGGCTAATTTGAACAAGCCTTCCTTCAATACTTCGGCGCTTAAGAGATGTGGGACACTTGATGCCAAACTGTTCGAAATCGAAGACGTGACTAGCGTTCTGAAAAACGTAAAGCGATTCTTTTCTGTTTAATTAGCACACCGGTTTGACAGAACAACATTTAAGTGAATTGGACAAGTGGCTTTACGATGCCGTGACTTACGGGCAAGCAAAACCCTGGACTGAAGACTTCTGACCTCTGAGGGAAGTGAATAACGAATAATGGCCGTGGAAGATAAGGTCACAGGCTAATCCAACACTAGAGATATTGTGGCAGTTAATCTAATATGTCACAAATAGTTGAAGAGAAGTGAACGTTCGTGAGGGAAAATGTTCTCTTTGGAAACATTGCAGCCTATAATTCACAACAGGACACCTGGACAGACCAAAACATAAATCAACTGGGTTCCCTTCTTGGCCTACTGACCTTATTATCAGAGGTCAGATTCACCAAACATTCTTTAAAATAAAAATCTTCTTTACTACCATTTTTTTTCGTTTGCAGGTAGATTTCTTGAAGCGCTTTTGAGTCTGTGTGTCATTTCAGAAAGACTGAACGATCAGATCAGATCTCTGTGTGGAAATCTGGTTGTTCTCAGACAAAAAGCTCCCTGGATTATTAAAAATAATGGAAAAATTAATGCTTGGGAACGTAAAATTATATTTCCTACTGACACACTACTAGCAAAAAATGAAAAGACTTTTACACAGTAGTGTGCATATAAAAATAACTAAGATTATTCTTTTTTTGTTGTTCTGAAGAAAACCTGGTCCCACATTATATTAGGTGGTATTAACTACTATGTGCCAACATCAAAAAATAAATACAATGTACAGTGTTCATATTGTATTGCCAAACATTTTCTCTATTGAGGTGGGATCCAAGTAAGGTTAGGGACAGGTTTGGTGGTATGGGTAGGTTTATGGCTGGGTTAAGGTGTAAGAGATGGGTCAACTGCGTAATTATAAATGTAATTACAGATGAAATTACATAAGTATTTAAAAAATATAAGTACATTGTAAAAGCATGTATGTATAACATAATTGCATTGTATCGAATGGTTAAACTTAAATTATTTAAAGTTATTTTATTACAGTTATGACAGCCGTACGATACATACACAGCTCTGAAATCTCAGTTTAATTAATTTAGTGGGATTTATATAATACATATTTCTTTTCTTTTTTTTTTTATGTCCAAAACAAGTTAGCAAAATGGTTACCTGTTAATACAGTAACTTCTCTTAATTTTGTTAATCTAACACTTTACTTTAAAAAAAAAGAAAAAGAAAAAAGGACCCTTATTTTTACACTTTTTTTTTTTTATTTTTAAACAGATTTACACATGCTCTTAAGAAAATATTTGCGAATAAGAATTGTACTTGCCATTCTAATTAACTCCTCATAAGCTGACACTAAGAACTTCCTAAATTTGTTTCTTAAAGGCATAGTTCACCCCAACATTTAAGACATTTTGAATAATGAAGGTATTTTAAGCTGTATATAACAGTTGCTGCTCTCCATTGACTTCCAAGTTATTTTCTTACCCTACATCTTCAAAAAAACATTAGCAGAAAAAAGGCACTTATACAGATTTGGAACAACTTAAGAGTATGTGAATGACGACAGCATTTTCAATGTTTAAACTATGCCCTTAATGTTTTGGGGGTTTTTTTAAGTCGAGGTTTCTTCTCTACCTACAGTAGATATAATCATTTTCTCTTGCTCAGTAACTTCCCTGGCCAAATCCATGTGGACAGAACAGCGAAAGAAAGCTGCACTCACACAGCACTGTTAAAACACCGAAAACCAACACCTGTTTCCACTTGATCTGTTTTGGAAACATTTGGAAACGCATCTTCCTGCATGCAGACCAATAATCTACAGTCAGTCAAGGTGAGTTGGGGGCTTTGTCGAGCTCCGCCATCACAGAAGAGCCCCTTTGTCTCCTCCCCATCTCAGGAATGCTGGACTGATGGGAATCTCTCAGCGTGAGGCCACATTCCAGTCAACTCGTCCCCGGCACACCTGCAGGGCACCTGGGGTCAGCTGCCTTCACCATGCATCACCGGACACAGGAACCGGGAACCTCCGAATTCTCCACAGATCCCAGAGACCAACAAAACTCACAACAGCGCCATGAAAAGGCTTTCAGTCACTGGACTTCAGATATATCAATTAAAATACCAGTGGATGAAATTGAATGCCGTTCAAGTTTTAATTCTTTAATTCAAATACATGGTGAAATGCTGACCATATTCATATATAACTACATTTCACACATAGTTTGAAGTGACCACTCTGTTAGCCTGTGCAGGGTGGGGTGCACCGGCTAGTTAACCTGTGTCATTACTCATGACCTCGTTGATATTTTTTCCACGGTGGTGAATCTGCTCAGTATAATCTACAGGACAGACAAACCGCGCTGTCAGGTTTTCTCATCACATCCTGGCTTTTGAAGATTTGCTACACTTACACGTAACTTTAAACTGGGGTCTGCAGCCTTTTTGATATGAAGTGTCATTTTTAATTTATTTCGGAAATGTCTCTACCATACTGTATTAAAATAACATCCTATCCTTTACAAAGTGCTGTTTTGACAGCAGAAAGCAGACTGAAGTGCGTCAGCGCTCCAGCAATGCCGTGAGTGTGAGCGGGAATGTGCTTCACAACCCAACCACGAAGAATACCAACAGGATCCATCCTGGATCCATTCAAATGCTTTTTACTTTAAGGTTTCCTAATGTTTTTTAAATAAGTGCAATACTGTAAACACTGTGAAATATTAGGTAACACTAACACTTCAGTTCATGGACCAGTTCACACTATTTACTAGCTGATTATTAGCATGCATTTTTCCAGCATAACGGTTGTTCCTTAGTACGTATAACATAAATAATAATCTGCCTAATCTGCATGACTATTTTCTAGATTTCTTAATCATATTTCAGCAACACTGAGAACACTTACTCACTACAAATTTTCCCTCTATAAATTTCTAATTTATTAATAGTTAGGGTGGTAGTTGTTTAGGTATTGGGTAGGATTAGTGAATAAGGTTATCAAGAATAAGGCATTAATACGCGCTTAATTACTACTAATAAATGGAACAATAATGATGTTATATTAATATGCATGCTAATAAGCCACTAGTTAAGAGATCCCTAAAATATTTTATGGTTGCACCTATTAGTAGCTTATTAGCATGCATATTACTAGAATATTAGCCATTTATTAGTGTTAATTAAGCATCTATTAATGCCTTATTCTACATCCCTAATCCTATCTAATACCTAAACGTAACAACTACCTCACTAACTATTAAGTGTTACCATAAAGGGTTCCCTATACTCAATTTCTAAACATCAGAACTGCCTTACTAACTATTGATAAGCTGTTAACCCCTTGTGATTCTTCATTTAAAATAAAATAAATAACAAATCTAAAATAAATTACAATCTACCAGGCTGTATTTTCAACGGTTCATGGGAAGCATGATGTGATTGCCTGAGTGAAAGTAAATGACTACTGAAACACGAAGAAGGCTGCCCTTATTTTCCTTCCCACATTAGGACGTATAAAAGTGAGGTTGTCGTGCACAGTAATGCACTCCATGCTGAACAGATCATGTGTCAGATGAGCACTTCGTGCCATCGCTGTGGTTCGTTTTTATGACCTAACCGCACAGAGCAATGTGCTTTTGTGGGAAGCAAAACGATACTAGCGCAGAACAACAGGTTCTTACCGCAAAGGCTTACGGCACAATGAACGCACCTGGGCTGCCCTGGTCCAAAACAATCAGTATTTATGAGGCCCGGGACAGCCACTGTTGAAACATGCCTACCCAAATGAGGCTTAACAGTCCGGTGGCCCGACAAACAAGGGTGTGCTATCTCTCTGTCTCTCTTTCCCTCTGCTGGAAAATCATTTGCTGGAGGAAGTTTGCTCACATATTGAAAACCGCCAGCCATTGAGAGCTCCGTGCTTTCAGAGCAAACAGGAACAATGGAGATTTTTGCAGGGGTTGAGCAGCAAGGTGAACAAATCTCCCTCTTCTACACAGAAACATCCTTAACTGCTCATTAGAGCTGGGAAAACTCAAACAGCCCCTGCCAGGGCCTCCACAGCCCCAGAGCCCAAAAACAAACAAGCAGCAAGAAAAGAACAAGAAAAAACAAAAAAAAGCCACTTGCTCGTTTGACAAGCAGTTTGTTTTCTCTCTGTAAGTCCCAAACAGCGGACACAGCTGTGAAGATGTGCTCTCCTGTGCGGATTTGTTTCTAGCGCCCTACTGTCATGGGAGGGGCTCAAACAAAAGGGTTTTAAGAGCAAAGTTAAACTGAACGCCTTTGTAAGGATCCAATAACTCTGCTTCACAGCATGAAAGGTGGTGTTATTGGCTGATCTTTCAAGCTCTGCTCTTTAGCACTGCACACAATCTGCAGGACGCAGGTAAAACCCAAACGGGTATTAACATTCCAGGGTTTGGAAACAAGAACCGCTGGTTTTTATAACCCTCGTCACCTCCCAAGACAAAACCATCTCACTTTCCATTCTCTGAAGCTGTTTTTTTTTTTTTTTTCAGAGTTGTTTTTGATGTAGGACGACTGCATCAATTTAAATCCCACGGTCATGTGGCATCTCAGACATTGGATGGCCACTCGCTAATAGATTGCACTGATTGGGACCAGGTGGAGATGCAGTCATACTGACCAATTTAAAACCCAGCTGGGTGAATCATGAGCAGGCCTGTCCAAGTTACTATGGCAGCTCACGGCACACACATGACCGTCCAACCGTACTGTCTTCCAAATGCACACATCAAAAGAGACGGAATTAGATTGCTGTTGCTTAAGTAAAATCAGGAGACCTCGTTCTCCACAGAAATGCATTTTGACACACTACACTATTCGGTTAATGTGCATTAGCAATGATTTCAGCGTAATGCACTGTAATGTACTCATTTATACCAATTTCTGCTCTCACAAAGTGCCTTTATATAAACTCTCTGTAGTGTTTTCTGGTAATCATTAATGTCTGGAAGGATCGATTTCGAGTTAAGGCCCACTCAGCAATCACCCTGTGACTCTGTTTTTCCTCTTGTTTGGTTGTTGTCTGTTTTCTTTCTCTGTCAGAGATAGTATAGCAAAGAAAAGATACAGTATGGCACCACAAGAACTCACACAGTGCCAAACCCTTCACTAGCAACTATCCTGAGCAGAGAAGTCAAAATTAGTAGACAAGGGGATATAGTATACACTGGCATTAATACTTTAACAAGAAACACATTGTTCAAAATGGCAGTAAATACTAGTTTAAGATTACTTTCTATTTCAAATAAAAGCTGTTCTTTGGAAAAGTACAATTATTAAATCATCATGAAATAATTATTTCTGAAGATCATGTGCCATTTAAGACTGGAGGAATGATGCTGAAAATGTAGCTTTGATCACAGGAATACATTAGATTTTTAAATGCATTAGCATTTCACAATATTATTGCTGTATTTTACTGTATTTTTATCAAATTAATGCTGCCTTGGTGAGCATTTGAGACTTTTAACACTTTTAACACAAAAGTGTAACAAAATGTATGCACTATATAAAACGAATGTATGTAAAAGCAAATGTATGCACTATATATTTGCATAAGTATTAAGCAGCACAACTGTTTTCAAAATGGAAAATAATCAGTAAATACTTTCCACTGCCTGTCTGCTAATCAAACAACACCACAGCTTTAAAAAAAGATTAATCTGTATTTAATTTATTTAAGTAAGCATTATTGCGTTGTTTTACACTTAATTACTACATTTCTGCACCTGAATACTACTGTCACTGTCTTTATAGGGTATAATTTGAGGTTTTAGGCTATTTATCTATGCTTCGAATTTGAGTGATTGTTCTTGGTGTATTACTTTAGTTGTTAAGCTAGTAGTTTCTGCTCGGGTATAGAAGTACTTAAAGGTGCCATAGAATGGAAAACTGAATTTAGCTTGGCATGGTTGAATAATAACAGTTCAGTACATGGACAT
>JAUMHQ010000019.1:5357301-5369926 GCA_032361165.1 Enteromius paludinosus | reverse complement strand
GTCGGTCCTGGAGTGCCACTGTCCTGCAGAGTTTAGCTCCAACCCTAATCAAACACACCTGAACAAGCTAATTAAGGGCTCCAGCCAGGTGAGTATTTTTGAGGGTTGGAGCTAAACTCTGCAGGACAGTGGCACTCCAGGACCGACATTGCCTACCTCTGCTATAGTGTATCTCCTGTTTGGCATCTTGTTAAATTTAGTAAATAACCAAGTTAGCAAAGTTTAAATGCAGAGTTTGACTAGAACTCTAGATTTTTGTAGAGTTACAGAGATCATTATGTACTTCATAACACAAAAGGCCCCAGGCGTGATCTTGCATTAACTTTTCAGCAAAATTTGTCCCATAGCGCCCAGCAAAACAGACCAAGAAACTAATACTTCTCTCTCCTCACATTGCCCCTTCCTGAAAGATTGAAACTGTCGATCAGCTTGTTCTCCTCAGAAATTAATGAGAGCTTCTCAAGTTTTTGTGATGTTGAGGGTGGGCAGGGATGCTCTGAGCTGTAATTGGTGTGTCAGCAGGGACAGTGTAGTTGTATCTCTCCAGATGAATGAGCAAACCGTTCTGCGCATCCCTCCACACCCCTCCATCACCCCAGCTATATACAGTACTTAGATGAACCCTAAAGGCCGTGGAAGTGCACAGCAGGAGATGGACAAAAAAGCAGAGCATGTTCGTCACGTCACTACTTAAAAGTCAGTCCAGTTTAAAGCTATCAGATTGAGAAGAAACCAGGGCCATGATGTGCTCCGTCTGTGTTCGCCAGTGTCTCAATTGAAGGATACTTGATCCGACTGCTGTTATAAAACATGCAGCAGTTAAGTGGTGGTTCTTGAAATCAAGAAACCTTTTAAGAACATCAGTCACTACAAGAACAGATGTGTATCGTAAAGATCACTAAGAAATGAGCTCCTGCTATATTTAAGGCAACAAGAATATGTTGAGGACATCAGTGTTGGGCCTGAAAGGATGTTAAAATCCCTAGTTTACCTTCTTCTTTGGCTCATGATTACTGACCTGGTTGTGTAAAGTGTTTTTCATGTTGTTTGCTTTCAGATTAATGAGCTGTTATGAAAGTTGTTGTTCTGTTCATCTGTTGTCAGCCTTGGTAGTGTTTTTTTCCTTTATTGAGGTTTGAAGAAAAGAGCGCTGTGTAGATGTCAGATCACGCAACCAAGCTATAATGAAGGGTACACAACACTATTGAGATACAGGTGCGCTATCTGCTGCCAACATCCTCTCTGAAACAACGTCAACAACATATCTGGCCAAGATACTTGATACGATAAGATAATTCATAACACTTTCAAATCTTTTCTGATGAACAAACAAACTCTGATACATCTTGGATGGCTGGAAGAGGAGTACATATTAAGCATAAAAAGACAATCATTGTATCATGGCCAATAGCAAATATAGTGCATTTTTATTTTCAATATTTTAGTTGGAATAAGTTTATTAATATAAAAAAAAAAAAAGTTTTCTTTTATTTAGGTTGTTGCAATGCGTTATGGGATTGCATTGCAAAATAGATCGTAATTATTAATTTGTTCCCCTTGTTTTAGGTAATTTAAAGCATTGTTGTATTAATTCACTTCATCATTGCAATGTAGTTAATGCATGTTATTTGTGGGGCTCTGTACCAAATAATACATTGTTTCCAAACAATATAATTTAGTTGGCTTCAAACCCAATAGAGAACCATTAAGAATGTTTTTATAATAATAATAATATGTCAGTAAATGACAGTTTAATGCTATCTAGGTAGATAATGGAGCAATTGAGTGTTGCGTTTAAAACTGAACTGAAACTGCATGCATCTCATTAAGAATAGCATGTGATTGCAAAACATGCATTTTGCAGTTAGTTCTGCTTTGCACTGTTTTTGGGAAGTTGAAAGCAGCAAAGATGCTAAGAAATAACTAAGAAATTTAAGAGTCACTGTCCTGCTGCAACCTAGCGTGCCAGTGACATGAACCATAAAAATAAGAGATGAATAATAAAAAATGGATCATGGACATTCATAGTTGAGCATCTATAACTGCAGACGAGACCACATCTCACTGTTTCCGTTTGCGGTGTGTGTGTGTGTTGTTTTTGTTGTAAAGCTATTGTGACGTTGTCAGCTCGTAATTGGTGTGTCACATGCTATAAACCTACAAAAAAACAAGTTCCCTAAATGTTAAAATGAACAAAAACTTAAAATGTTTGTTTGTGTCAGCATGCATGCAAGCACATGCAACTTGAGGTGTTACAGTCTATATACAGTCACATACAAGGTATTCAGTTAAAATGCATGCTCCATTTGAACTGTGACATACATGTCCTTCCCATGCGTATGCCATCTGCAATACTCAGGAAATAAACATCCTGTACAAATCAACCTATTACTAATTCACATCTATAAGGCTTTCTGTCTTAAATGTTGAAAGACATTATAATGGCATTGTGCATTCAAACAGCGTCGTCAGATTATGGCTAGAGCTTAGCATTTTGAGTTGTTTCATTCTGTAAGTGTCACAGTATTGTGTCTCGCTTTGATTTATTGAGGCGAGGATGCTGTCTGTCTTTCGTTTGTTTAAGAATCCCTTCTGCCGGAATCATGTTTTGATGAATTAAGTGTGGAAAGTTCCTCTGCTTGCTTTGCTCCCCGATGGTTCAGTTCAGAATTTGTCCCGAAGAAAGTGGGTGCGTGACACGTAGAAACGAGAAATCAGCGCATTTGCACTTCCTATAAAGCCTCCTTTCTCACAGTGGAGTACCTGTTCGAAAGGAGCTTCACAGATGAGCACATCAAAGCTGGGCAAAGACGAGTGCAGGATTACTGTGTTTCCAAGGGTGCGAGCGTGCCCGTGTGTGCTCTTAATGGAAAGTGGAATGGACAGTGCGTGAGCCCCCTCTGGTCCTCTACTTTTTCTGGGAGTGCAGCGCTACCGCTGACAGCACGCTGACACATGAGCACCAGGGCATTCTGACTGCGCCGTGTTCCTCTGCTTTACCTCAGGAGCTGCTGAAATTGACCTCCCGCAGCCCCAGGGAGGCTCCAAACCCGCTTGCTTCGGCCCTGCTGAAACAAAAGGAGACACCTGAACCATGCGGCTCCAAAGGTCTCTGAAAATGCCATCCAGTAAAGAGTGAAGGTCTTCAGAAGTACTTTCATGCACTCGCGTGATGCCTTGCTCTCCGCTCACGTGACGATCTGACCTTTAATCATTTATAGAGACCCACTTATCGTTCCTTACATCTGACCTTTTACTATTTCAAAAAAGTATCGTCAGTTACTTTGTTTTCTTATTAATTGACTGACAGGTCTGCTGACCCCATGTTGAGAGAAATCAGAAATACAGAGCATTGTGTGCCAATTGTGTGTGAATACAGTGTAGTTCTAGACTAAATGTTAATGTACTCTCTCAAAAAAAGATTTAGCAATCATCAAAATGAATTAAGATAAACTCAGAATATGACTCAAACCTGCAAAAATGTAATTACATAAATGTATCTAATCCCATTTACTAACTATTGAGAATATGACGTTTATTATTAGTACTTGGTTTTGTAGTAAGCTATAGGCCTTTTTTACATACAGGAACTTAAAAAAAAACAAAAAAACATGCAGCATACATCGTGCTTGTCTATAATCTGACCAATGAGAATAAGGTGTGTCGTCATCAAGGCTTTCGCTGGCGATTTTGAGCAACTGCAGCACCTGACCTGTGTGATCGTTTTGCTCTCACGGTACTTTGATGGCACATGTGATCGAAAGGCAGCTGCAGCGCCGATCAAAGTCGGACAAATGATCTTACCAGAATGCATTGTTTTGTAAGGCGGCAGCCGATTTCTTGCGGCGCCGCATTAAGTCGAACACACCTAAAGTGTTCTGACTGAAAAACATCGGCGATTACCTACAGCCAATGAGAGCGCTCCATCCAGGGCAGTGGGGTGTTGGGGGAGGAGTTACGAAGGTATAGAAGGTAAATATCCTCCTCTATATATAATCTTCTTTTCGTTGCAAATGAGCGCACATGCTATGTGTATGACAAGCTTATTTTGCTTGCTATAATTTTTTATAATAATCTCAGTCTCACGTGAGAACTCTGGTCTCTGCACACATGACCTTGCGTTGTTTCCATGTCACTTCTCGCATGTGTTTTGCAGTGAGACAAAGTTGTCGGCGATCCTTCTTATTGTAAAGTCATGCAGCGTGAAAACCCCTGTCAACTAGGGGTGTAACGATGCAATCGGTGCATCTCTAATATAGTAATAAAGGATTAAGGGATCTTAACAACAATATCATGCAGAATAAGTTATTAGCTTGTTAATAGGGAGAACTGCACCCAAAACTGAACTGTTACTAAAAAAATTATGTACATGAAAAATCTGGGTTTTTTTTATCCTGTGAAAAGAGAGTTATCATGGGGTGATGTAAAAGAAACTAGCACAGCTATATTTGGCATCTGTTTCAGAAAACGATTAATGTTACACAAAAAATATTTGCCCGTAGGCTACAGCAACCGTCCAACCGTTCAAGTATTTCTGAGAGCCTTGAAGCAGTTGGGAATAGTCTAGATGAAATCCCAGTTAAAGGATATCAGTGTCTTGATCCGATCATTTTTATGTGGCTCTATTTGTTTGAGGACAGCTTTCTGATTTGGGAATGTAGGGAATAGAACATGAGAATCTTAAATTATTGCACTTGTAGCTTGATTTCACAATTGGAAATACGTCCTTCTTCATACATTTCTGCATACCTGAAAAAACGTACTTGTACAGTACATATGAAACGCTGCAGTTTCCAGTTGAAATGAACACTAGAGGCACTAAAACTCCCACAACCTTTATTCTTTTTCACACATAAGTACGATTTAGAGGTAATTTTTTGATTCATAAAGGTTAATAAATGTTATGACTTCAGAGCATTCTTAACATCCTGCACGATTTGAAAACTGACACTTTTGAACATTGTCGTCACATACACAGCTTCATATCATGAGTTTATTAGTTCAGTAGGTTTACTCGGTAGCTCACGTGTCATGGCGTTGCACTTAGGTGGTGAAAAACACCAGTTCGAACTGGACACTTTGAAACTGTGGTGAAATGTGTGGTAAGGTACATAATTACGGGGTTGCAGAAATGTATGTAGAGAGATTTCTAATGAGCCTGGGTTGTGATTTTGAATAGCTTTGCAGTGCTCTTGTTGGACGTGTAAATCATAAGACCACACAGCCTCTGGGGTCAAGGCTTTTCCACTGTTCATTAAAGTAACAGTAACTCTAAATTCAGTAATACATCTTACAATATCAATTAACCAGTTCTGAATGTGTGCTTTGCTGGGGGTTGCTTACTGTCAAGTCTTTAGATGTGCTATAATTCCCTCCTTATGACTTTGAACATGTGAATTAAATAGGTTTCACTTTATGTTGATGGTCCTATTAGCACACTTTGTTGACTATAAGGAACATTGGACCTACGTTACTACTAACTCTGTTAGTAGAGTATTATACAGTTTCTTACAGTCAGTAGAGTATCTGTTGGGAGACCATCACAATAAAGAGGTAGCAGATATAAAGCAGACAGTCTACGAATTTGTTGATTGGATGTCAACAGAATGTTCAAAAGGGATCATCAAAATAAAGTATTACTAAATACTAATAAACGAAACAAGTAACAATACAAAACAATTTTAACATATGCATGTCCAAAAAGGAGTTGGAAGAAGCATAAGATTATTTAATCCTACCCTTTCTCCACTCCGTATTGATGATGAAAATAATAATCATTAATGATCCATAAATTGAGAGCTATGTCCTTGCAGTTATTGGATGTGTTCCAGCATCCTGTATGCTCATGCATGAGTTTAGTCAAGTCTGCGTCATCCCCCAATCCCTTCACCCTCTGTTCCTCATCATTTAAGATTTCTTTTTATCGCACCGAGAAGATAAGAACCAGAAGTTTCTTACATTGCAATTTTACAGAGGTTAAAATCTGCAGAAACTTGTCCAAATAAATGACATGCATGAGCTTCAATTTTAGTCCTGGCTGCTTAGCATGTGACGCTCAATTTGGGCATGATGATAAATACTCAGATTTGCGTATAGATTTTTTTCTTTTTCACATGTGCATTGATGAGATGGTACTATACCGTGCAGATCTGTCATTGTGGAGTATTTTTGGTGCAAGAATACAGTCTCGGCTTCATTATCTCTTCTCGTTCTGGCCATAGTGCTGTAGGAGAGGCTGAAACACACTATTCTTCAAGGCTAATACCAGTGTTCATGACACTAACTGTCCTAGACATTGTAATGAGGCGATATGTTACGTTTCATCCCACCTTTGAAGGCTCTTTTATCCCAAACAACATATTCCATGTGCTTCTGACAGTTTAATAGTTGCTCGTTTTGAAATGCTGCTGCGAAATAAATAGCTGCTTTGTGACTGATACAGCTGAGGGATGAACTTATTAATTTTGTATAATGGCCACTGACAACAGGCCTTCTTAATGGACTGAAAGGACTCATTGGGAGCGTCTCAATAGACTTGTTAACGACAATATGCATGTATTTATTTCTCTTATTTATTTGTGAGAACGGGCAAAGGCCTTGACACACATTTTCCTCACGTTGGAATGATCTTTTGTGCTACCGTTCTGTAATAACGTTATTATTTGCTTTGGACGCATAATAAAGAACAACACGATTTATATAAACGCAGGCTCACGTTTTTGAGGAGCACATGTTAAAATGTTATTCTGACATCTGATGTGACGTGAAGCAGTGAGTCATTAGGACGCATCGATCACGTCCCCATCATCAAACTTTCATGAAAGAGATGCAGGCCTGTATTGCATCCAACACAGCCGCCTACTGTTCGTGATCTTCAGACGACAGATATTTATAAATAGGGTTCAAATTTTTTTTTTTTTTTTAGGCTATTTTGTCAGTTGAGATTCGTAGTGTGTTTCAAGATACTTTTCACTGACGCAAACGTTCATTACTGCTTAAATACAGGCCGCCACGTCCGTCTCCTGACAATGAACCCGTGATGAGCCTCTATTTTTATTTCAAACAGACATTGTCTGACAGTCAAGAATTGTTCACAAGGGTATAATGGGTCATTTGTGGCAGCGTCTGCGCTCCCCTCTGTAGTTTGTCACAGTCCGGCTCTAGAAATCTTCACATGGCA
The DNA here is from genome assembly GCA_032361165.1 of Enteromius paludinosus. Taxonomy (NCBI): domain Eukaryota; kingdom Metazoa; phylum Chordata; class Actinopteri; order Cypriniformes; family Cyprinidae; genus Enteromius; species Enteromius paludinosus. Next base: position 5,362,746 of record JAUMHQ010000019.1, on the reverse strand, counting down.
GAAGGGGATTTGCCCTGCGCACCAATGTAAATTGGATTGCTATTATTTTATCTCACTTGTGTGGTCTGGATACGCAGACACCCTTAAAGCTTGAAATAAACAAATTAGCCTGGCTGTTTTCCATCTTCAATGTTCTGCTAATCAGAGCCGGAAATATTTAATAAAAAGAAGTGTTGTCAAAGGGCTTAATGTGGACTCCCTTGCTCTGACCCAGAGCTGACTTTGGTCTGCTGCTGTCTCTGAGTGCTGGGAAGTGCAGATACGTCTGTATGTCTTCTGTGTTTACTGCTGTGAAATGTGTCCCTGAGGTTTGCTCCATTTGGTAATTAAGAGACTAAGGATATGTAACATGTATACAGCCTTAAGTATCACTGCCTTGAGACTGCTTTTTGGCTCTTTCTTGCTCCTGTTGTGTTGTTTGAATTGTAATTGCAGCAGAAAAGCCAAGGATGTTGTAATGTTATCACCAGTGTTGGGGAAAGTTTCTTTTAAAAGTAATGCATTACAATATTGCATTTATTTATTAATTTTTTTTAAAGAAATGTTTCTTGAGCAGAAAATCCTCATATTAGAATGATTTCTGAAGGATGATGTGACCCTGATTAAGTGTTTTGTATATTTATATTCTTATATTTTATATTCTATATCAATTCTGGGCTTGAAAATTAATATTTAAATATCAAAATTAATAATATTTTACTAATAACATGAATTTTATTTTTAAACATTGAGTCACCTAAGATTATGCAGTATGCTGTGGAAAAGTGTGCTATTAATTTTACAAGCAACTGGACTTATAAAACAGAAGAAATAGATTTTTTTTTTTTGCGGGTTACGCATGGGCAGTCACTTTTTACTTAGCAAGAGTCAAAGTCATGTCTGCTTATGTCATGTTAAACCATATAGCAAATGTGCTTAATATGTGCTGGATCTGATAATGAATTTCATACTGTGCTGAGCCTATAAAACCGTGCTCTGGGGTTAAATATGATTAATAGGAAATGATGTCCTTTGCCAACCGCTTTTATATCCTCTGTAGTTTGACACCTTTTCGCTTGACACTTTTTGAGTTGCTCTAAAGGTCTGAAATGGGGCTTCTCTCGTATTCTTCTATACATAAATCAATTTGCCTCAAAGCACATTTGTCAAAGTTGCTGTGCGTGCAAATCAAATGCTTGCTATGCGAGAACTGCCTTTTATAAAAATAGCTTAAATAAAGTGGCAGACCTCATTAATCTAGAAGCTCTTCGATTGGCAAGGCTTGGCCGTTTTCCTTTCCAAGAGGAGAAATGTGCTGACTGGAGACGGAGCTTCAGTGATGTGTCAAGGTGAGCCAGAGGTGAGTCCTGAAGTGGATGAAGGGAACTCGCTCAGACCTGGAGATGTGTCCAGTCTGATCAAATATCTGCTTTCTCTGCACTAACATCAGTGTACACTGCTGTTCAAAAGTTTGGGATCAGTAAGGTTTTTGTTAAATGTCTGTCTTTTCTTTCTTTCTTTTTTTTGTGAATGAAAACATCCTGCAAAGTTTTTAATCTGAAAGTGCACCATGTATAAAGTTGCATGTAAAATAGTGAAGATTTTCTATTGTTAGAATATATTTCTATCAAGTTTTATCAATTTAACAACCTTGCTGAATAAAAGTAGTCATTTCTTTCCAAAAGAAAAGGAAAAATCTACTGACCTCGATCCCTTTGAATGGTAATTATAAAGTTTTTTTTTTACTTATTCATCAAGGATTTCTGGAAAAATTACAAAAGTTACAGTTCACCTAAAATATAACAATCACGTGCCACTGAAGACTGGAGTAATAACGCTGAAAAATCACAGGAAAAAGAAGTATAAAGCAGTTTAATTAAGATTTGAATGTATAAAGCAATTTAAAGTATACATTGCAATCGTAATATCATTATCATATTTCCTCTTTTTTTCCCCTGTATTTTTGATCGAATGAATGCAGTCGTGATGAGCATTAAGAGACTTCTTTAAAAAGCAAACTTTTGAGCAGCAGTGTGTTTGGTAAGGAGGGTTTTGTGTTACAGGAGGACTGTGGATGTGGCCGGTTGAGTACAGAGAAACAGATGGCAGCTGTCTGCGATACAGCACTGGCCTTGATCTCTGAAATTTGGGAAAGGACATGAATTACTAAACGCTGAGCAGAGACGTGAGGATGTGGCGGTAGAGCTCCAGCTGTTGTCTAAACCACATGTTCTGTGAAATCTTTCAGGCTGAATGATGACACCTGCGAACTAGTATAGACAACATGTCAGAGGAGCTCAAGCCTCTTCAGATATATTTTCTCAATATTACTACAGCCTTTGGTAAATGTTTCACGTTTGAGAGACTGCAGTAATAAATATAATAAAAAACTATTTTAATACTTTTTTTTCCTGATGCTTTTGAAAACTTTTATACCATTCTTAAGAAAAGTTTTGAAGTTAATGACTCAAAATGTTATGTGGTGTAACATAACATGTTTTTCTTGAGACTACACATCTTATTCTCTTTTGAAATGTTTTTAAACACATATGAAGTAACTATTGATTTAATAAATGTCATATGTTTTGGGGAGTCGTACCACATGATGTTTGACAAACTCAACTAACCTGGCCACGTTATAAAATATTTCAAGGCACTTTTTGACAGTCGTGATGTCATTTCCTCTCTTATTTATATATTTATTGAATTTCTGGTTGGTTGCACTACATGACTTTTATTTGAGCAGACAAATGTTTCTCAAACATCAGTAAGCAGCGAAACATTTAAGTATTCTTTTTTTAAAAGTAAATAATTCTAAAATATTGTGCTTAATTATAAAAAAGTTTTCTATTAGAATGAGGATTTCTTTTAATGATATCAAAACAGTTAAATCTAGTGCTGTCAAATGATTAATCACATCCAAAAGAAGTTTTTGTTTACATAATATATGCTGTGTATATTTATGAATATATAAATACACATAAATGCATGCATGTATTTAAGAAAAATGTAACTTTTTATATTAAATATGTTTATATTAAATTAAGATATTAAATGTTTCTGTATTAAATCTGATATAAATTGTTAATTTATATATTTAATATATTAACATAATTTATGTGTGCTTATTTATATACATAATAAATATCCGCAATGCACACACTTAATGTAAACTATTTTTTTTTCTTTTTGGATGTGAATTATCATGATTAATCATTTGACAGCTCTAGCCAAATCACTCTGAATTATTTGACTTTATTTCCTTAATAATAGTAATAATTCAGAAAAAAACATGCTTATAATAGTAAATGCTTATTCAAGTCTTTGTAATTGTGTGCACTTAAAATGCATTTGTAACTGAATAAAACAATTAGCGCCATGTCATTGACCCATACAATAGTCTCTGTAATTTGTCTAATCTTTCTGCAAATTCATGGCCTTCATCGTCAGAGTAAGCAACAAATGAGTTACCAGCCGAGGACTAGCCGTGCTTAGAGGATCCATCAATTGATCCAGCACATGTCCTTAATGTGAATTTACTTTGCAGTAGCTTTTAAAGCCTTGTTCTGCTCTCGGTCCCAAGGGGAATCTGTCACCCGTGTCTCCTTTGTAATCTGCTTGGTGTTTGCCGCTCAAATCTTCAAAGTGACCTACATCTCAACCCCTTTGGACTGTTTGTCTTCTTTGGGCCTATCAAAACATGTTGTAATATGTTGTTTTGAAAGGCCAGATTTTGTTTCCCTCTCCGAAGTCTTCAAGAGAGCGTGGGTTGTGTCGAGGCCTTCAGAAGATCAGCCTTTCAGTGTCGATTTGCCAGATATCCTGCTTCTAAAAGACTTATGTGTCAAATGAGAAGAAAGTGAACGGCCGACAAACCCTGCAAATTACAATAAGTGACAGGAAGGGTCTGCGCTCGAATGTGAGTGTTCATGTGTGACAGGAACGTTTGAAGATTTACAAGCTGCCTGCCATGCACAGTGTGTTAAACAGGAACGTTCGGAGGACATCAGAGGAAGCTTGTTTGGTGGAGAACACAGTCTTTCCATATCCACTTCAATCCCGTTAGTGACAGATCAAGATAACTCATTCCCAGAGCAGCGCTCAGCATGCCCACTGTCCTCTACACTACATGAAATGCACTCATCAGCATTACGATCAGCTTTGCGCTTTTCACATTTCCCTTCTCCAGGTCTTTTTTCCAAAAAAAAGTGCATTACAGAACTTTAGAAATGTGGGGAAGATTGATCTAATTATGTGGTTTTTCTTGCATAGATGCAAGAAATTTAATATTTACAGGGATTTTATTTTGTTTCTTTTATGCAAATTGAGATATTTCTGCTTCAAATCAGCAAATAGACATGCTAACTATAAGTAACTGTAGGTTTAGGGTTAGTAGAATACGTCAGTATGTTGTGGAGCCATCAAAATAAAGTGTTAACAGTCACAAAGTTACTTAGTGTTAGTAGAATGTGGACAATCGAAATAAAGTGTTACCTCATATCATTTTTAATACTTGTTATTAGGCCTATACACTCTATGTAAAGACCTTATGAGTATGGGAAACATGTGTGCAGCCACACCATTTAAAATGTTTTGGTAACACTTTATTTTTAGATGTCCTTGTTGCACGTTACATGTACTTACTATTATAATAACAAATAATTATTTATAATTACATGCAAGTAATACAAACGCAAACCTTACCCATATGTGACCCCTGAAGCACAAAAGTCGTCATTAGTCACACGAGTTTTCAGCAACTGCCAAAAATACATTGTATGGGTCAAAATTAATAGATTTTTCTTTTAGGCCAAAAATCATTAGGGCATTAAGTAAAGATCATGTTTCATGAAGAGATTTAGCAAATTTGAGAGAAATTTGAATTATAAACAAGCCTGAAAATACACACAGACCCTCATATCAAGGTTATCACTATCAAGTTTAGTTCAAAATCTATTAACATATTTTCTTGGCAGATATCTGGAGACTTGCTGATATAAATATTATAATTAGACTTTATTCTGTGTACTGCTTGTGCACAGTGCCCCGTTCTTAAAATGTCAAAAATGTGTTTGAATGTGACCTTTGATGAGAATTGTATGATATTTGAATAAGACCAGTCGTTAAAAGCTAAATATTTAAGGTGTGTCTGAAGTATTCCTGCAATAGCACCATCAAATATATATGGTATGTTTTTAATCGGACTTCAAGTGCTACTTCTGCACAATTAAAGTGCAAAGTTGTTTCTATTTAGTATACCAGTTTAGCTTATTAAAAGTACAGCACAGTTTAAATACATAAATATGTAAATATGTTTGTAGTATACTTAGCATGAAATATAAGTATTTCCATTTAAAGGTGCCATAGAATGGAAAACTGAATGTACCTCGGCATGGTTGAAAAATAACAGTTCAGTACATGGACATAACATACTGTGAGTCTCAAACACCATCGTTTCCTACTTCT
>JAUMHQ010000019.1:5340441-5357201 GCA_032361165.1 Enteromius paludinosus | reverse complement strand
TACAATATGAAGGTGTTTTATGAGGACATTTTCAGTGTCCCCGTAATTCAAAAGGCTTAAAAAACATACTAAATGGTTATTTTTTGAAAATCTAAATACCACATACAGTTTGTACAGTATAAAAACCATTACACCTATGGAGAGTCCCCATAATTCACAAAAACCAACATGTGTGTGTGTATGTAATTTATTCACCAAACTTAGAAAAAAAAAATTGTAGAAAATATTTGTTCTCAGAAATTGCTAGTTAATTTCACAAAGAACTATAAAGAAACACCAAGTAACATACTCAATTATATGTCAAAGTTTGAAACATTAAAACTGTTAAAAGTTCTAAACGTGTATGGACATCCAGCAAAATCATAAAATATACCTGCAGTATATTTATTTATCAAATGTTTTATTTTTGGAGTAATTGCACTCAATTACCAATTTTGCATTGAAAATTAATATAGGAAAGAGAACGACCACAATGATGGAAATTTCCACAACGCATGTTTTCAAAGTTGTGTGTGTGTGTGTGTATGTATAGACATACATGCATTGCATACACACACACACACATATATATATATATATATATTTTAGAAAATTGCAATTTCTGAGTGAAAATTCTTACTAGAAGACAAAGACTGATTATGCATAAAAGAACTGACTTTATCATAGTCCTCATGGACGGACTCGTTTTGCAGGAGAAAGAAGTATTTTGATTAACTCGCTGAAGCCAATTCGGGAGCCCACTCCACGCTTGGCACCGGTCCAGATCAAATTACTGTAAGTTAGATGAATTATTTCACTTAACATAGTTGGGAAACATCACAGACTGCTCTCTACACCTACATGCTTTCAACCATCTGTTCTTTTGTTTACACCTCTTCATATCCATGGCAACAACATGGGGGCAGGTAGCTAGTCGGAAATATTTGTAAGTGGCATAGCCCTCATAAGATTAATGAGTGTTTGTGTGCTTTGACGCAGAGGAATATTCTTGAGACAGGAATCGCTGATATAACACACAGTGACTATATTAGTCAGTCTAAACTATTTTACACACTCCGTTTCTTCTTGCGCTGGGTATTAGGCCATATGTTGCATCATATCTGTGTTGAAATTACCCTTGCTGTCTTCAAAGTTATCTCGAGCTACTATTTATCACCGTGTGTGTTTGACAGCGATAACGTCCTGTCTATGCCATCATTACTCATGCAGACAGAGAGTGGTCATTTTGCATAGACAAACACTGTGACTCCGCTGGTTGCGTTGCATTGGTGAGGTTTGACTATACCCACGCACAATATATTACGGGGTCACTGCTTGTCATTTCATTGCGTTTCGGTACGCAGAACTAAATACCTGGCTATCTGAAACGTAACGGGTACGATAGAAACAGCCTTTGTTTACACTACAATCTTCAAGCGAGTGATGTCTTTGCATGTAGTGGGTGTTTGAGTTTAAATTAAGCTTATTATATTTTTCTGAAGTGTCGCGGCGTATGTTTCTTATCAGAAGTGTTGTTTCCTGGAGACTTCTCCATTAATTAAAGAGAATACGAATAGACTGTTCTTATATTATCTTTCACAGTTTATAGGCATTGCGACTGATAATGAGGCTTGTATTAACGTGCGTGTACTGAGGTGATGCAACGAAGCAAATTTAATTCATTTCTGTCACTCTGGGCCGTAAGGATTAGCAGGTGCAAATTACAGCACATAAAGGTGACATGGATGCATTTCCAGCTGACTGAATATATCTATATATGTGTGTGTGTGCGCGTGCATTTATGTACATTGAAATGTGCAAGGTACATGAGCAGATGCACATTTAAATGCGCACATATTAAATCAAAAGACCTCAGAAAGTTGAAGGTGTTTGATACTGTCCTGTTTCGCTCGAGTTTTGCCGTGACACTGACTGTTTGCACATGGAAATCCAAAAGGTGGAGATGTTTGTGTTCACGTTCAAGCAGTTGTATGTTGTGTGGGCATGTAAATACTCTATTATTGAGAGTATTTCTGAGTAACGATACCCGTCTGCTTTGCGTAACTGAATTAATTACACCGCGGTTGCTCAGGAATGCAAAAGCAACTTACTTTAAAGCAAATCACTTCTAAATAAAGCTCATGCACGAATCAAATCCATTTAATGTAACAAAAAAGACAATGATGAAGCTTCAAACAGACGTTAAGTTAAAGTTTTATTATCTAATAGTCTGCAGAAAAAAGTTAAACAAACACATAACGACGAAAAAAATAATAACAAATGCCTGAACGATGGAGACAGACGGGATTACAGTGCTTTTCACCTTAAACGAAACCCTATCGAGAAATTATGAAGTGCTACAAACCATTCTGGGTCTTGGAGGTTAGACTGAGATTTTAATTGAGCAAAGAAAGAAATTCAAGCGTTTTCTAAGCTTCTCTAGATATTTGACATCAGCTCAAAAGAAAAAGGAAAGCAAAATAATTCTAACGCGATGCAAGTACAATCCTTTGTAAGCTTTAACCCAGATGTAAAAGGCAAAAGAAAATTTTGGGTTTGGAGCTCAAATGCATAGAAAAGTCCACTCATTCAGAATAAATACGTGAAACGGCACTAGTGATTTCTAGGGTATTTCACCGCTTTAAATTTGCCCGGTTCTTAACAGAAGGACATTTCGTCGAATACAAACATCCAGTTTTCAGAAGTACATCTAAGGAGTGATATTTGATTCGCTATTGGTGTTCAGAATGTCTAAAGCAATTTAACACTACAAACATTTATCAATCTATTCATTTAAGGTGGGTTTTATTACCTCTGCCGTCCGATATACTACTTTATAAGGGAAATGTTCTGACGGAGGAGTGTAACGAAAGAAAGCGTACAAAAAAAACTTCATTGCTCTGAGATGGAACGCGTTCCAAAACGAAGAGGTCCATGTGTATTGCATACAGAAGTCTTCCAGTCGAGTCTTTGTTCAGCTGCGCACCGTGACTCAGTTCCTCGGTTTACAAGCCGAGTTCAACTCATGACAAAGTCTGGAGAATGTCTTGGGTTTTTTTTTTTGTGTGTGTGGCAGGGATCCATCAGCGTGACTGATGTTTATTAGCCGTGTGATATCAGTCTTCTGAAATGACGTCAATGTCATCAGAGCTGCCCTGTTGAGTGGCCACCCTCCAGCGGCTCACATGCTGACTGCCTTTTCTCTTTTGCTGCGAGTCCGGCGACTCTTCCTCCAGCTTCTGTCGCTTGTGTTTGGTCCTCCTGTTCTGGAACCAGACTTTCACCTTAACGGGAGAGACAAAGAGAAGCCGTTTTAATACATCTGCTCAAAACAGTTATTTTTGGAAATGCATGTTTTTATTATTTTTTGATTTAAAAAAAAAAAGAAATGTCTCCCGCGTACTGTGCGTGTTTGCTGTTATAATACTTTAAAAAGCACATTACTAGCCCATATTTAAAAACATGCTTATGCCTGATGCTAATCTGAAATATGACTGTTGACGTAATCTTTCAATCTGGTGAGGAAATCATGCTTCGTTTTACTGCTTTTAAGTTTGATAAAAAAAAAAAAAACTAACATACTTAAGTTACAAAATGTATCAGAATACAACTAAAGGAGTGTGTTAAAGACATCCGAAATTGTTTATTTAAAACATTCACACCAGGTGAAAGCTAGTAGTCTTAAAACACTAGAGAAAATGTATCTGTTTAGCATTTTTTGAATTAAAATAAAGGTGAATATCTGCACGGAAAGTTTTATTAAAATGTTATATTTAAAACACCTCAAACAAGTAGATGTTATACTTATGACAAACAGAAAAGCTCATTTAAAAGATTCACTGCAGGTGTCTGAAGTCTGAAACTAATACTAGAAACGATTTGTTGCTACACTTTGGCATATATAAATATAAAAATGTAGCAAAATATGGATAAATCCAAATAAATGTAGCTTTGAGTACAAAATATCTCATTTCAAAGATTAAAAGTTCACTAGTGATTTTTTTTGCTTTTAAAAATCAAAAATATGTAAATATTTTTTGTACATTTTTCAAAATATTTTTTTGGTAATTTGTTTTTTTTTTTAAACCCACTATAAAGTTGGCCACTTCCTAATCAGCATGTACTCTCTCTTTTTTAAATTAAATTTTTATTAATTTTAATTAATTTGTTTAATTGTTAATATTTTTAATTTAAAAGATGCCCAACAGTCTAAAACCACTGGTGCAGAATATGACACATTTCTTATTTTATGTCATAACATTTATTTAATTATTATTTATTACATTTTTCCATTTGTTTCCCGGGTTCAGATTTTAATTCCCAGGTTTTCAAAAGTGCCTCAGACTTTTGAAACCCCAGGTATTGCCAAATATGTTTGTGAATGTTATGTACAGATGATTGTGAAAATAACCAATTATTGAGAGCTGTATGTGCCTTGGAATTTGTATGGCCTATCCCAAGGCAAGGAATGATTAATTACTTCCATCCTGTGAGGAAACTAGATGAGTAAATGTGTGTTCACGTCCCGTCTGTGTGTGTGTGTGTGGTGGAATGCACCGGAGGGATGGACCCTGACGCCTCTGTCTGCTCACCTGTGTCTCTGTCAGGCACAGGCCGTTGGCTAACTGCTTCCGCTCGGCTCCCACCACGTAATGGTTCTTCTCAAAGGCACGTTCCAGCCGGAGCAGCTGCGATGGGGAGAAGGCCGTGCGGATGCGCTTGGGCTTGCGAGAGAAAGGTCCGTGTAGAAGCAGGTTTTCCGGGCTACTGTCGTCACCTGGAGACGAGAAATAAAGAGTACATGTTAATTAGGAAGTCCACAGTTTTATAGTTGTTTTTGAAATAAATAATTTAAAATCTGAAATGTTCTTTTAAAATAGACTCAAGAAATACTAAAAAATAGTATGAGTATTTGTAAGTAAAGAGCTAGTTAATTAGGTATTGGATTAGTCTTTTTAAATAAATAAATGCAAATTTTCTTTAAAATAAACAAAATCCAAATAGACAAATAAAGAGAGCATAGAAGAAAAAAAGAAGCAGACAATTTTATAAGGATTTTAAATGAATAAAACAAATGTAAGGCTTTTTTTTTAATAAAATAAATAAATAAATAACTAAATAATTGTTTAAAAATACAAGTTTTAAAGTGGGATTTGAAATAAATAATTACTTTACAAAACAAAAATACTTAACTGAAAATATAATTGTAAAAAAATCCAAAATGTAAAAATAAAATCTACAAAAAACAAGGACACTCATACACGCATACCTTTTAAATATTTGTAATTGCCAAAAATACGTTTGGAAGTGGAACATTTTTATTTAAACAATACTTGATAACTGAAAATATAATATAAAAACATAAATCAATAATAAGAAATAATTAGAAAGTATAACTTTTATTTAAATAAAAATCTAAAATGTAAAAAAAAAAATCTACAAAACATAAGGTCATTCACACATGCATACCTTTTACAGATTTTTAATCGTCAAAATGCATTTTTAGTAGCCTTCTGATGACATCACAATGACATAATTTATGAATGCTTTTGAAGCGTAACTATTTGAATTCCACACGTGTATATCATTGCATGCTCATTCATAAAATTCTTTTCGAGGGCATTAGAATATTAAAATATCTGTCTTACGGCATGCATTACACTGACACGCGTTCATCTAGCCGATGTATTATCCAAAGACCCTGTGTGCTTTTATACAAAATAAGTGCTTTACATAGGCACAGCAATGCAGACATTAGGCGCAGGATTGCATGTCTTAATTGAGCCACGCGAGTCGATTTGAATAGTTCCAGACACGGCTGATGTAAAGTGTGTTCACACTGCATCATTCATACCAACCCAACATCTCCGTGCATTCACAGACGAGTCTTTAACCTTCGTCCCTCATAATGTGGCATTATCCTGATTTTCATACAAATGCAAGGCTTAGAAATATCGCTGCTAATATATAAATAGACATCCGTGGCTGAAAAGATGTAAAACGATTGTGATGAATATGCTAATCTTCAGTTAAGCAAATCTAAATCCCTGACATTTGGGTTGATTATATTCAACATGAGGGAATAGTAAAATTGAGTCTCCATCAGCGTCAGAGCAAACGTGATGTCCGCGCGACCCCAGACAACATCTGGAGGGATGCCGTTTATTGCAAACACACCAAGAGAGAAAAACATTTTTCATAAACAAATGGATGTGTAATTTACGTGACCACTTTAGTGTTTGGAGAGCCATGCTTGAAAGAATCTTCAGAAAGATGATGACCGCAATCACGTATAAACAAAATATTCTCGCGGAGCGGTTACTGGGTGGATGGTTGAAGCGCGCAGGAGTGACAGACCATGAGCTTTTGTCAATGAAAAAATAACCAAAATGTTTCAACGTTCGCATCAGGTGTGCAACCGCAAATGCACATCGGTAACATGCAAACGTCTCAAAAAGATGTTTGCTTCAATAACGACGGAGTCATGAATGCGGTTGGTAGGCCGCGAATTCAGCTCGGCAACTGCAGTTGATAAAAACACTGATTAAATGCAAGTTCTGAAATGCATTCAGGCGTACTTTCACAACCGAGGGCGACTAAATCCTCTAACCACGCATTACAAAGGCTGACAAACCTAATTGAACCCAAATCCGAAATGTTAGCCATAAAAGTTACGTTTACACAGAAGGCCGTTTAATATTTGAACACTGATCATCAAAGAAAGCACAATGATGTACCACAAAAGCTCACTAATGGCATCACCGGTGGAAGAAAAGAGGATTATCATGAAGCTGTTCCGACTTAAAGAGCCCGAAACCGAGCCTTTATCTGCAGACAATGGCTTTGAACTGACTGCTAAGCCATCAACTCTCAGTAGCTTCCATTTAATAATACATCGCCCAATGCACACACACACACATTTTGGCCAATTGCAACATATAGGGTGTTTGTTTCCACGCAAGCCTTCATTAGCAGAGGCTTCCCAAAGGTCCTAATAATGCACGACCTTTACTTCCATTTTACTAAAAGGTGCATATTTTCTGTCACAGCACTGTCATTGACAACTGCTTTCAGCTGGCGTGCTGAAAACGCTTTGAACGCCACAGGCAAAAACAATGGAGACACCTCCGTGCCAAAATGAGGGGAGCCGGGCGCAAGAATGTAAATAATGAGTTCTCCACAGCTTGAAGGTGTTGAAAAGCACTCCTTAAACCTTCCTCAAGGTGCGCTGAGCGCCAACCAACCGAAACCCAGCTTGGTGGCAACTTTGCGAAACTTTCGCCTCAAAGTGTGCGCTCGGTCTGGCATCATCAGCATGTGTGGCATCACCTCAGCGTCTCTCTCGAGAGGTGGTGGATCAGACTGGCAGGCCAGGACACTGACAGAGACTCCAGCCTCCTGAAGAGCTGGGAGACCCTCCGGGGCTTTGGACTCAAACACACATTGGCCTAACCACGGCAAGAAAGCCCCCAACATGAGGAAAAGGGAACCAGATGGCACCCAGATCAGCTTTACTTTCGTTCCCTTGGCACAAACAAGCTTGGTCTTGTCAGTGCTGTTCTCATTAGAGGCAGGGAGAAGGGTGGCCTATAGTGGGAAAGAAAGAGACTGGACCCTTTGGTCTCTCCTACAGAATGTGTGTTCCCCGTGACGCTGCCTCCCTCCACTTTCCACATCAAATAAAACACACACACACGCTATTATGATTTCTATACATTGTGATATTATTTTATTACATTATACTTTTGCTCAAGGCCTTTAAAAATTACAGTCAACAGTGTTAAAAGTCTGCCTATAACACTGTTTGTTAATGTCTCTCGCTCTCTCTCTCTCCTGACAAATATTTTTTTACATTTCCAATAAAATATATAAGCATAGATATTTACATGATTTACACACACACACATCCATATATATATATATATATATATACACGTGTGTGTGTGTGTGTGTGTGTGTGTGTGTGTGTGTATATATAGTGTTATTACTATATTACTGCTTACTTAACACTGTTAATACATCTATATGCTATATATGTCTATTCACACATACATATATATATACATATATATAAATATATAGAAACTATAGATGTGCACACACACACACACACACAAACACACACATATATACCTTTTTCAATTATTCAAGAAGATCAAACGTATCAAATTATATATTATAATTTTATTTTTAATAGGATTAAAAATGTTTTCAAGAAATTTGAATCCTTCTTTCATTCTTTTTTAAAAATCCAGCTATTATTATATAATTATACGTAATGCATGTATAGTTCTTAAGTCATAAGATCTGCTTTTATGTTGTTACATTATTACTACTGTTTTACTACATTATGCGTTGGAATGCAGCCTCTATAAATGAAAATCAGCAGCGCTAAGAGTCTGCTGGTGGTGGTGTTTATACCTCTGGAAGATTTGTATTGTAACCCGATCGCACACAAATCTCAGAAAAGTGCATCAGTGTGGCACTGTCACAGTCTGAGAAACGCACCCATAACACGAACGCCTGCTCATGTACGACAGCAGGACGCTCTGGGATCCTGTTTACCTTGTCCCGCATGATGGATCCGAGGACATGGACACATCTCTTTTCCCATTCAGGAAGCAGCAGAGTTGAAACCCATGGACACATTAGACCGTCCTTTCCCACCCAATCCCCACGGCTGCGTTTAGTCTTGTCTAAACAGTAGTTTTCTAGGTTATTGGACACCATCAGTGAGTAGATCGGCTCTGTGTGTAAACAAAGAGGCTCTATCTGAACCCCGGATCTGAGTAATAGTGACAACAACCTCTGACTTCCACCAATTACCTGAGCAATGCCCTCGAGGACTGTGGAGCAGCTCAGGACCCTCGCACACCGGCCAGAGCTACTGATAGCAGCTTTAACAAATTGCCTGGTAAATAGGACCTCCCAGTATCGATTACGCTTTTTAAGGGCTCCGCAAACAGGGCTATCAAATCTATCATATTATATATTACAGTTGATAAAAAAACAAACATTTTTTTAAAGAAGTTTGAAGAAACAATCTCGTCTCAAACAATAATCTCAGTGAGATGGTAAAACATTTACTAAATTTAAAATCAAATTAATAAATAAACTCTTAAAAGATCATTTCAATGCAGAATTTCTAGTTATCTAATAGTAGTGCTTGTGCAAATATTTGCTTAAAAAAAAGAACGTGTCTTTAACAGTATTATAAATGTTTGCTTTTTAATTTTAAGAGCTGTAAATGTTTATGGGCATTATAATAATACACATAAAAGAGAGGAGCTGCATGGAGTAAATTGACCTCATAACAATTTCTACATGTAACAGTAATTCATTTTTGTCCCCTCAAAATAATTAAATTATCATAATAGTTTATGTATATCCACCTTTTTAAAAACCGTTGTAAATACAGTGCATAATATGAGGGACCTTCGTTCGTTTTTATATTTAAAAACGAGATCAGATGTTTACATGATTCTATTAAATGTAACAGTTTTAACTGCAATGATTCTAAAAGGCTTTAAGTAGCCTAAAAGCTTAATTAATCGAAGGCGTTACATTTGGGCAATCTGTTTTATCAATTTATGCTTTAGAAATTTTACAGCTGCGATAATAGCCTATTTTAACATTCAATGATTTATTATAAAGAAATTGTACAGGGAGGACTGAGAATCATTCAAACAGAACAAAAAGAATTTAAAACGGATTATTTTATAATAATTGCCTAAATATGTAAGCTAATCAAAATAAAGCAGCGGTTTTTTGTAATGTAACGTTTATTATTTTGCAACCTATTTAATGGTTAAATTGTTTTGTTTTTTAAAAGCGCTTCAAACTATTTTTTTTTTCTTAATATAATAGAAATCTGTATTGCACGGCGTAATTTTCTCATTATATTTTCGTTAAAATAAAAATAATAATGTTAATGTAGGCTATTTATGAATTCTCCCGTGCGCATCACTGTAGGCCATATAATATATATTTTAATAATAGGCCTATTGAAATAAAACACTGAATTCGATACAGGCCCTTGAAGTGCTGAAGACATCGACTACCTCGTATTCTACTTAAAATCTATTCATCTTTGATGCTTTTATTATAATGCATTAAGAGGTCAAGCCGTTTTTAACTTCACAGGCCTGCATCGTTTTTATTTTTTCGATATTTCCTCTGCATCCTCGCGGGCAGCGTAACTGAACGCGGATGCTCACCTTGGAATCGATGTCCCAGATATCTGTTCCTCAGCACCCACGGGTAGAAGTTCAAGGTGTCCCTCTGATGGGGGCTGAAGAAGGGCTGTGTGGGGAGCTGGAGGTGCCGCAGAGACAGGCCGGAGTTGCTGGAGTGAGTGGCCGGGTCTGAGAACATCATCTCTGGGCTGCTGCTGTACAATGTCCTGCCTGAGTTCTGGAAGCAGCTCCCAAAGGGAGATGGATGGATGGATTCAGCGAACCTCAGAGCAGTGGGTCTGATGGGCTCATCCGCGGCGGTACTCGAGGAATTGGAGTCTTTACCCACAAGAGATTCAATGGTGAAGCACTTCTTATTGTGCTGGAACATTGTGAGTGGCTATAAAAAATTATACTCAGTCAATGAAATCAAATAAAACAGCAAACAAGTCACTCTGAAACCGATGCTGGGGTGATCCCGCGTTTGAAAAAGTCAAAAAGATAGTATTTATACAGTCCATCTACAATCCATAACTTCATGCGTTTCCTTTGGTTCCTTCAATTACGTGGGTTGCAATACACTTCCAATAGCTGCAAACAGGCGCGTGAGTTATGTTCAGATGAATTCAGGTCTCATCTCGTGCATGTCCTTGTCAGAGGAAAACTCGCGCACCGTCAGCTGTGTCATTTGAAGCGGGCATCAGCTCCTCCGATGCAGCTCTGATGATCGATGATCCGTCAGCTTGTGCGCCGAGGATTGTCATGAGCCAACTTCAATACCTGCGCGCGGAGCTCCGACAGCGAGGTGCGGTGCGCATGCGCAGGTCGGCGAGCGGCGCACTCAATTACTGCCATTTTGTGTTGTGTAAAGAAATTCGGGGTTTCACCAGAAAGAGTTCAACAACAAAACAAATCTATGAAGCGTATACCTATATTAAAAACGAGACCGGCAAAAACTGAATCTTTCTGATGTCATGATCATGTCGTTGGTTATGCGGTGCGTTAGGCTACAGCTTCTTTCATTTTATTGCATGTTTTTATTTGCTATTTTCTTTTCTTTCTTTCTTTTTATTTATTTATTGCAAAAAAAAAAAAAAAAAGACTGAACAGGGGAAAAGGTTTCATAAAATGTGTTATATTATAGCCTACCTGTACCCTGTAAAAGAAAGCGCATATGTGAATAAATGTTCCCATAATTCGTAACGATAGGCCTAAATTACTTTTTCGTTGTCTTATAGGCCAATATGTAACGTAGACTGACCATTTTAACATAGAAAACGTATTTGCGTTCATAATTAAGCCTATTCACACTGTTAATTTTTTTATTATTATTATTATTTTATATTAGCCCACGCCTAATTATATTTAATATTTGAAAATACTCTGAAGGTGTTTATATGATAGTGCACATCTTTTAGGCTGTTTATTTTGTGCTGTATTAAAGTGAAAGTGTTAACATCGTCACTCGTCACTAGTAGGAAATGACTTTATTATTTTATTATTTTTATTTATTAGAATTATTACTATCATTAACAGCATTTCTGTGATTAACCCTTGTTTTTGTGTCAAATTATTATTTTCTTTATATTAAAGGATGTAAGGATTACAAGTGAAGATAATAATAGAAAGATCGAAATTTTACCTATAGTGAAATCTTAAACTGATACACACATCCAGCACTCATTTCTGTTTTATGTCTAGAAGTCAGGAATCTGACCCGGTTCGGGTGTCTTAATGAAGCAGACACAGATCAAGGCGAGCGGGCATTGATCTCGAGGCTTGACATGTCTCGAGTGCCTCTCCTTGTCTCGTTTGTCAGTTACAAACGCAATAAGTTGTTGAGAGAGGACGGAGGCTAATGGGGTGGATCAGAGTCTCGGAAACCCTGGACAGATGTCACCCTTTTGAGAAGGAACAATCGTGGCTCGGGAGCCACACAAAAGCCCCCCTGCTCAGGCCTTTCACGATCCACCCAGCGGAAGCCCATGTGAACCACGCAGGGCACAGACCCCATTGAGCCCCAAAGCAGCCCTCTTGCGCCTCCCTTCTCAGTCCCTCTACATATAATTAATAGCTTTCTCTGGCCAATTTTGTCCCCTTTGCCTCAAATACAAATGGCCATTAACATCTATTAATTTTGCCTCTGGCAATTGATTGCAGATTGTGCAGCGCTGAAAGGCTATAACAGTGGGAGTTTTTGTAAGCACTCTGGGTGTGAAGGCGAGTTAAAATGTGATTATTGTTCCCCTGCCTGGAAACTAACTGCTGTTAAACCCTCTTTGAACACGGAGAAGCCAAGATTGGTTATTTTACTAGTCATTAGCTGACTCGGAGAGCCTAAATTAAATGGACGACCATCAATAGAGGAACGTGATGAAAAAAAAATAAATTCAGCTATTCACGAGGAAAAATGTACAGGACAAAGATACATTACAAAAAGGTTGAATTAAGCTGTAAAACGTCTTAAATTGCGTATAGAACTCAGATCTATTAGTCATGTTAATAGACGGCCACAGTAAACTCTTTTCTCATTGCTGAATGCATTGTTTTGCTCAATTATGCAACGTATTCTTTTATTAAACAGAAAATTACATATTTTCCATGTTATATGAAATTATAGTTTTGGTGCAGGGCTTGATTAAAGAAGAACAGTATCCTAAATGATAGCTATAGAAATCACACGATGACAAAGAAAGCCGGAATTAAATAACACAATTTGTAAAACAAGTTTGATCATAATAAAATATAAATAGATAGTAGCCTAAACTAATAGAGGCTGTAAAGATGCAATGGTTTAAGCACAGAGTCGTTGTTTAATGCTGGACTGGTAATCGCGCATGCAGTGTTTTTTATATATAGAATAGATGTAACGTTATTAGGCTACAGGTCTCAATATGATCTGATACAGGTTTTAGTTAGTCCCAGTCTTCAGTGAAGGCTACCGGAGCACAGGTGGATGCGTGGCGCCCTCTAGTGTACCCATCTGTTAAAGACACAGAGCACCTTCTCCTAGACTAGGCTACTGCATGGACTTGGATCAGATAAAATCATTTCTCAAATAGGGTATTATAATAATAACCTACTGATAACTCGAATGGAGACCCATTTTCCTCATGTTATTTGTCTCAAAAAAAAAAAAAAATCATCTTTTTTAATCCAATTTTTATTCTTTAATTACCCATATACATGCATTGGTGCAAACTTATTAATTTAAAGCATTTTAGAGTAAAAGTCATTAAAACTATGGATAAAAACAAGGTCTGAAAGAATGAGACAGAGTTTTAAAACATCAAAAATCAAATGAATTCCAGCTCTTAAAAAAAAAAAAAAAAAAAAAAGTAAAGAAATACATAGTAAAAAATTGTTAAATAGGTTTAATGACTAAAATTTAAAACATCTGAACATAAAACGTATAAGGCTTGTAAGAGACTGAGAACTTTAACTTCACAAAATTAGCAAAGTTAATTTGTTTAAAAAGAAGTTACGCAACAGCTCATTAAAACCCAGCACAGTAAACATCATTAACGATACAATGCTGTGGAGCAAAATCTCCCTCAAAATGCTTTTTCCAAAGCATCTTCCTGTGTGAAATAATACTTCAATAAATAGGAAGATTGCATGCATTCAAATTCCGTGTTATTGCCATTGCTCTGCTGGTGAATGTGAAAAAGTACCCTGTATTTTAATAAAGACAGTAATTGCAATGGCATAGAGTCATATTGTCTTTATTTTTTGGCAAACGTGTTCCGCGCAGTTGTGCAGCAGTTTGCTGCCACAGGCACAATAACCCTTTCGTTTAGACAGAGTACTGATTCACAGTTTAATTTCAGGCATTGCCAATGAAAAGTAGAGTCCAAAATTGTATGCTGAAAGATGTTTTTTTTTTTTTTTTTGGATACAGCTTCATGCCTTCAGTTCATTAAGATCTATCAATATATATATATAATCCTGCGAGTGTAAGTCGTAACATCATTCCATGCATCTGAAACATGGGAGAAAAGTACAAAGACTGAAACTAGGAAACCTTTGCTTTTATATAAATACTGAGTAATGTGCAAATACAATCCAAGTACCCTCAAAACCCTTTCATTTATATATAACATTGTCCTTTTCAAGACATGATTTTGAATTCAAGCGAAAAGAAACAGAATCCTGTCAAGACACGGCTGAGCAAAATACTCACAATTGCACCAAGAGAAACGGTCCAAAACAGGCCACTGCTACAACTAAAATATTATAAAACTCATCATTTAAAAATCCGGATTCTCATATTTGAAATGCAGATGATGCAAACTCAGTGCAGTACCCGATGTTGGTCCATAGTTCAGTTCAAAAATGAGAAAGCGCTTCATCATGGATGAAGCCAACAACACTGTCCTATAAAAATAAAAACTTATTTTCCCACAGTCACATATTCAAGTCCTTTTGGTTAGCCGATCAAGTGTGACTGGCACCAGCAAGCTGTGAAAGCCTTCCTGCCACCACATTCTGGCTTTCCAGGTCCTGCTTAAGCATATCAGCTGGACTGGCACCACGGGGTCTCGCTGAGGTCACACTCTAGAAAGGTGTTGATGACAGTACACGGAGCTCCGCTGATGGTCACTTCTTGTCTGGACTCTACCTTGTAGCGGAGGTTAGTCAGGCCACCCTCCGGGTCCACCTTAAACTGCTCCTGCAGACGCAGACAGACACGAACCCGAACATTAGGACATGTGTCATGAGAGAGGTGGGGAAAAAAGTGAGAACATTTTCTTTTAAAGATATTTGCTTTGCATGCTCATATGTAGGTAGCCTATTTTTTTTTATCAACTTACATGTCCAAAACTGTCATTTTTCTCACACACACGAGAAAAAACAAAACAAAAAAGCATACAAACTGTATGTGGTATTGTCCTACACTGACCCTGCACCTGAACCTACCATTTTCAAAACATCCTTTAATATGTTTTTTAAGCCTTTTGAATTTCGGGGACACTGAAAATGTCCTCATAAATCAGCTACATATTGTGTCATACCCATGTCATTATACACATGTGTGTCCTCATAAACCCGCACACACACAGACATACATTCACACACACTGTGTTGCAAGGTTAGATATTTAAAATAAATGATAGGTGACCGTTATTGCAAGTCTTCCCTTTTAAAGAGTTTATATGTTAGATTTTATAATGTCTCCATCAGCAAACAGTGTTTTAGTGTTTAATGAGCCCATTGGTGGTCTTCCGTCACCATCTAGTGGTTATAAATGACAATTTCTTACACAACACTGTGTTTTAGTGTTATAACTATTATTCTGTCAATACTGATTAATCCCAGAGGCTACAATACAATAATAATATTTAAATTATGCAAACAAAAGTAAATTCTTCTAAAAAGAGTGCATGGACTCGGCCCACCAATGCTTGGATGTGAGCACTGGGGAAAAAAACATCACGAGATGTGTGCTGATGAAGCGGTGTTCGAAACAGTGAACATATTTGTTTGGAAGGTAACAGCCTCGAGAGTTGTGCTGAAATAATGTTTGTGTTTGTCATGTGACAATTATGCATACTACTATGAAACATTTGTTGCTTATATTGTATGCTGTTACACATGCTATTCCTTAAAAAAATGGTGGGCAGTTTACACTGTGTACTGGGTAGTAAGCTGTAAGCAAGTTTGCCATTTCGATCACAGCCACTTTCTCATTGGATCTAAGCCAGGGGTCATTAAACTTGATCCTGGAGGGCGTGTGTCCTGCAGAGTTTAGCTCAAACGTGCCTCAACACACCTGCCTGGGAGTTTCAAGTATACCTCGTAAGACCTCAATTATCTGCTTCAGGTGTGTTTGATTAGGGTTGGAGCTAAACTCTGCAGGGCACCGACCCTCCAGGAGCGAACGTGGTGACCCCTGATCTAAGCAAACCTCATAGGCGACCTAAAAAGCGAGTTGTGACTGAAGGGTGAGAAATTTGCATCTATGCAAAGATATCCACAGACTGAAACAAGAAAACATAGTAACCTGTTTGGTAAACTTACATTTTCTAACATATCAACTTCCAATAAGGTGTGGAAACATCTACACTTTCTAAGTAGCATTTTACAACAGTTGTAAAGTCATGAAAACTACTAAATAAACCAAACTCAGAAATGGAAATTGCGTGGAAATGACCAGAAATGCTGAGGCGTATGGACTACCACTAAAAAGGTTGTGGTCTATTTTAATTGATGATTTTCAGCGTCATTACTCCAGTGTCACAGGATCCTTCAGAAATCATTCTAATATGCTGATTTACTGATTTTTTTATTATGATCAATGTTGAAAACAGCTGAATTGTGTTACTGTTTCTAAAACAAATAATGCTTTTTCCAATATACATTATTCAGTATGAGTATACAGTTCAAAAGCAGTGCTGTCAAATGATTAATCACATCCAAAATAAATGTTTTTATTTACATAATATGTCTGTGTGTACTGTGTGATTTCACATTGAGCCGTATATACTACACACAAACCATGTTCATTATCAGCTGGTCAGTGAACAATGGCTGTGTGTAGTATATACGGCTCAATGTGAAATCACACACCTGATGGCATTTACCGCTGATTACAGGACCGGCTTT
>JAUMHQ010000019.1:5296699-5321630 GCA_032361165.1 Enteromius paludinosus | reverse complement strand
AGGGCAAAAATAAGTGTTCTTTTTAAAAAATAAATGTGGTGTTTTGACTTAATCTGTACCTTTTTTACATTTAATATCCTCTCTGTACCTTGATAATTTGAAATAGAAAGGGCAAATGACCTCCCGCTATGTTAGAGCTCACATACAGTACTGTACAGTAATACTGATGTTTCGAAACAGAACCGTTACCGTGGCCAGAAAACCGTGATACAAACCAAACCGTGGGCTCACACTTTGCATCCCTAGTAATTAATGACAAAATTCTCATTTTGGGGTGAACTAACAGGGTCCACGATTTTGCAAAAATACTTTAGAAAACTGAGTCGGGGCTAAGTCCAAAAACAAAGTGTAGCCAATCAGCAGTAAGGGGCGTGTCTATTCTGATGTGGGGGGAGACATTAGCCGAGAGCGACAGAAAGCTGAAAATGGCAGATAAAAAAACAAAGAGAAAACCATCTGTGGAACAAAAAAAGGTTTACAATAAGGAAAGTAGAACACGAGTAAATATCGAAGCAGCTTTCAAGCGCTGGAGAGATCTAAAGGAGCGGGAAGGCCTTCGATGGGACAATCCGACCTCTACCTCTGCCCCTGGCTCTTGTGCCCAGTGCTCTGCGTCGTCTTCCACGTGAAACAGAGCAAAACCATTCACGGTACTACACACAGTACTACCAAAACACATTCCTATAGACAGCAAGGATAATAACACGATCAAGGTACAGAAACAAAGGAAGGGCATCGGTAAAATAATCCATGTGATATAAGTGGTCAACTGTAATGAGAATACGTTTCATGCACAAAAGAATACTAAAATGATGACTTTAATTAAAAGTTTAACGGATTGAGACTGATGCTGTCCTGAATTGGACCACCAAAATAACTCATCTGCTCAAGAACAAGTCCGCATGTGTTACCATAGCAACCCAGACCTCTGTTCCGTTCCTCAGCGTCACCCTCGGGGTCTTCCAGCTGACAGTAAGGTGCCTTAAATCACAGCTCAGGCGAGAGACACACATGCTAAACTTCTGAAGTTTGGTCCTCTGAATCATTCAAAACTTTCACTTCTTTTCCTCACCTAACAGTTCCGTCGTGTCACATCATATCACAGCGACCACCTCTGATCCACAAGACGTTTGCATGCTAGCCTTATTTAGGATTGGAATGAAGTCTTCATATGATGACTAAATGCTCATTACGTGAGTCATATGTTGTCTTCTGAGAAAATAGCTTTGATGCACAAAAACATTGTAACTTTCAGGATTTAAAACTTCCTTTCCAGCTGAAAGGCTTACTCTATAATTTGATTTTTGCTGTGCCATTTTATTAGTAGTGTTTTAGTAATATTTATATTTACTGGTAGCATTTCTATACTAGTATAGTTTATACACTGCTCAAAAAAATAAAGGGAACACTAAAATAACACATCCTAGATCTGAATGAAATATTCTTATTAAATACATTGTTCTTTACATAGTTGAATGTGCTGAAAATCACACAAAAATTATCAATGGAAATCAAATGTATTAAACCATGGAGGTCTGGATTTGGAGTGGAAAAACACACTACAGGCTGATCCAAATTTTATGTAATGTCCTTAAAACAAGTCAAAATGAGGTTCAGTAGTGTGTGTGGCCTCCGCGTGCCTGTATGACCTCCCTACAACACCTGGGCATGCTCCTGATGAGGTGGTGGATGGTCTCCTGGCATTGGTGGATGGAGCGAGAAATGATGTCCCAGATGTGCTCAATTGGATTCAGGTCTGGAGAACGGGCGGACCAGTCCATAGCATCAATGCCTTCGTCTTGCAGAAACTGCTGACACACTCCAGCCACATGAGGTCTAGCATTGTCTTGCATTAGGAGGAACCCAAGGCCAACCGCACCGGCATATGGTCTCACAAGGGGTCTGAGGATCTCATCTCGGTACCTGATGGCAGACGAATTTGCCAATCTTGATGTTCTCTGGCAAATACCTATCGTCCTGCACGTTGTTGGGCTGTAAGCACAACCCCCACCTGTGGACGTCAGGCCCTCATACCAGCCTCATGGAGTCTGTTTCTGACCATTTGAGCAGACACCTGCTGGAGGTCATTTTCAGGGCTCTAGCAGTGCTCCTCCTGTTCCTCCTTTGCACAAAGGCAGGGTTGTTGCCCTCCTACGGCCTCCTCCACGTTTCCTGATGTACTGGCCTGTCTCCTGGTAGCGCCTCCATGCTCTGGCACTACACTGACAGACAAAGAAAATCTTCTTGCCACAGCTTTGATGTACCATCCTGGATGAGCTGCACTACCTGAGCCACCTGGTGGGTTGTAGACTCCGTCTCATGCTACCACTAGAGTAAAATCACAGCGAGCATGCAAAAGTGACCAAAACATCAGCCAGACAGCATAGTAACTGAGAAGTGGTCTGTGGTCACCATCTGCAGAATCACTCCTTTATTGGGGGTGTCTTGCTAATTGCCTATAATTTCCAGCTGTTGTCTCTTCCATTTGCACAACAGCATGTGAAACTGATGTCAATCAGTGTTGCTTCCTAAGTGTGCAGTTTGATTTCACAGAAGTGTGATTGCCTGGAGTTACATTGTGTTGTTTAATGTTTATTTTTATATATAAAAACTGAAAATATGAAAATAGAAAATGAATCACAATATTAATTAAAACTATAATATTATCTTAGTGATACTAAAATGACACTGTTTCAAGCCAATACAGCTGTATGTCTTATGTGGAATACAAAAACAAAATTAAAAAAGTGTTGTCTTGTTTCCAGGTGGAATTTGGGCTGTCGAGCTCCATAAAACACTGTACAAACACCATAAAATGAACACCATAAAACACCATAAATAGCTTTAGTTTGTTGTTTAGTTTTCTCACCAAATGCAGTTTGTTTACATCTGTCTTCTGACCAAATGCCATTCACATCAGGGGGCTAAATTTGACTCAAATTCAAGATGTACTCATCATGTCCTAATACTGAATATACATCCATACTTCTTCGAAACGACATTCATATGATACCTAAATTTATTTAACAGTCCCTTTAAGTCAACACTTTGAGGATTATCATCACTGTGCTTACCTGAAATGGTTATCTGCCTTCAGGACATCCATGACAGTTCCCATGGGTGGTGCCAGGATCTTGTCAACGATGAACATGTTTGCATAGCGGCCATTTCTGTCATGTGCAGCAATGCAGCCGTTCTCAATGCACAGGTTCTGTTAAGTGAAACAGTTAAGGTTATTGGTTATACAGATCAAAGCATCAGTGTCAAAGCTCTCTTTTCTCACAAGACAGATGATGCATGAAGTGGTCTGTGGAAAACGTTAGGGTGATCCAAAGGAGAGGCTTCCGGTGGTCTGTGAATTCCATTACGGAGCAGAAATGTGAGAGCGCAGACTGAACGATACCAGCCTCGCTGCCAGCTACAACATGGCTAGAAATACAAAACGTGGCTCTTATGTGTGTTCGATGGATTAAGATTGGAAACGGGAAGTTTCACAATGCAAGATGTAAGGATTTATTTCCTTCGCCACTGTCATGAAAATGAAAAGTATTGATCTGTTGTGATAGGATTTTGTTCAGTATAGATAGATTTCAACATTTTATTTAAAAACAGCAGCCTGTATTTGGGTTCCTGTTGCATTACTCCCATACGTATAATTCAAGACTTACATTTCTGAACACAAACACTCTCAGTTTCAATCCACCAAGGGTCTCCAACTCCTGCCCATGGTAAAGGCTCTTGGAGGAAAACTTCTCCTTGAGAATGTGGTTTCTCAGCAGTTTCTTCAGGTCGGGTGTCATGGCCAAACTCTTGTCTGAACGCAAATTACACAATTACAGTTATTTCAGAGTTGCTTAAGGCTCAGTTGCTACGGTAGCTCAAAGAAAATAGAGTGATCTGACCTTTAAAAGCATCATTCAGTGGAGCTAATAAAGTCACAGCCTCGGAGCCAGTGAGGTGATCAGTAAGACCGGCATCTTTGAAAAGCTTGGAGGCTGTAGTAACAACAGATCCCTCTGCAAGCTCCAGGAGGGTCTTGGCTAAAAATAAATAAATAAAAAACAGTACAGCATTACACATATTAAAAATGATGTGTATTGTGTGTATATTAGATATAAAATTTTTATTTTTTTTAATTGTAAAATATTCTATATTTATAATTAATTGCGAAAAAAATTATAATTTTATGTAATATATGTATGTGTGCTGCGTATATTTATTAAGTATGTATAAATACATAAATACACATAACAAATATACACAGCACACATACATATATTTCATAAAATTATATATTTTTTTTATTTATCGCAATTAATTATAAATATAGAATATTTTACAATAAAAACAAATACAAATATTCTGTATTGCTAATTTGTTCAATTTAATATTTAAATGTACAAATATCATTTGCTAATTCATAAAAACCATTATTCTCTTTTTTTGTCATCATAAATGTTCAAACATAATTAAAAAAGCCTTCAAAAAAAATATATATATATTTAAATATATATATATCAGCATGAATGAATTAATATATATATATATATATATATATATAATTTATATAATATGTCATCAAATCATTGTGCAATTTTAACGTATTTATAATCTTTTAAATAAATAAAGCTAAAAATAGTGTTGTGACATTGACATTTAGTCCATATATACAAACAGCTTGCACCAGCGCGAACCCACTTTTGCAATCAAAACACTATTGTCAGGATTTACTAAAGGCACGCAGTGGAAAATTAGCACTGAAAAGGCATGGACAGTTATTTTTTTTATCCAGACCTGTTTGCATATGCATTTGCTGGAGTTTCCCTTTCAGAAGCAAAATTTATGGCAGAAGAGCATTGAAATGAGTCATGCAAGTTTTAAGGTTTGATCTAGTCATTTTGTTGGTTTTAGTGCATGTAATTTAACAACCAAAAAAAGCATGTCTTAAACCAGATGCTAATTTGCGCTGCTCTTTGTAGATTGCGCTGGTCATTCTAGAAATGATCCAGCTGCGTCTGTCTTCTTCATTTCATGCATTGAACTTTCCACTCCCATCTGCCTGCGCTTTTATGGAATTGCGCTCTCACACTAATTTGCCTTGGCCCTAAGATCTTCTAAAGAACAAACCTGAGT
The DNA here is from genome assembly GCA_032361165.1 of Enteromius paludinosus. Lineage (NCBI taxonomy): Eukaryota > Metazoa > Chordata > Actinopteri > Cypriniformes > Cyprinidae > Enteromius > Enteromius paludinosus. The sequence goes on along the minus strand of JAUMHQ010000019.1, from coordinate 5,316,497 downwards.
CCGGGATAAGAAGCTCATTGACATAGTGAATGACTCCATTGGTTCCAAGCTTGTCTTTCTGCGTGACGACGGCTTTGCCGTTGATGGTCATATCATTGCCGTCGCAGCCGACTTCCAGAACGGTGCCCTGAAGGGTCTCCAGAGGTGTTCCAGCCACAATAGACTCGGAGCAGTGCAGGTTCTTCAGGATGTGGTAATTCAGCAGATCTAAAGTGGATGGAGACCAAACAATGAGCAGATTATTGGAGAAACCCTAAAAACTGTTCTGGAAACACAAAAAAAGAAACTCTTGTTGCAACATCTGGGATGGGAACTCAAACTCAACTGAAACCAAATAGTTCCTATTTTTTATGCATGTTTCTGCTCTTATTACGCACTATTCACAAGTGTGCTTTATTCCTAACCAAACGTTTGTCTTCATAATCTTTTAGCACAGTCTAATAGCTTTCTTGGATACTGAAGCGATTTTCCTGCTTGGCTGACATTACGATTTCAGCGGCTTCTTCCAACCACCCGGCTCCATTCTGCTATAGACAAACGTCCTACTTTTCACAATCCAATCAATTCTCAATGGATGCAATTAAATCCCACACACCATTTTGTCTCATTGAATATCTCGAGAAATGCATCGCATTTGGAAATAAAATCAAAATACCTTTGAGAGCAACTGGGTCTCCCAAAATTCTGGTCAGCGTTTCTGGAGGAATCTTCTCAAAGGCTTCATTGGTTGGAGCAAAGATGGTGTAGGAACCCTCGTTCTCCAACAGATTGGTGAGACCAGCGGCAGCAACCGCAGTCTATATCAAAAGCAAAGAAGGGCATATAATGCACTATTTATTCTACTAAAACCCAGCAATTTCCCTAAAAGCCATATAAGATCTACCCGTAGAGTGTCCAGGTCATCATCTGTGTCAATCAAAGAGTTGACATTATTGGTAATGGCGGTGATGACTCTGTCAACAACATGCACAATTCCATTGGTGGCATGCTGGTCTGTCTTCACAAGTCTTGCACAGTTCACTGTCACAACCTGCAACAAAACATGAGATTGGTAAAATGCACAAAACCTTGACACAGCTATAAATAAACACCATATTTCCATTGAGAACATCTCTTGTTGGTCAGCAACCAAATTGGACTTACTCCATTAGAATAATGGTGGATATGAACATCAAAGTCCTGATACATGGAGGAGAACGAAGTGCCATGCCTAAGGTCGTCAGAGGTCAAGCGTTTGTTGATCATGTGGTAGTGCAGAGCGTTGAGGAGTTCAATGTTGACGTTGCTCACCAGGGCATCCAGAATTTCCTACGACACATTTTGAAATGGCATTGAGCTTATCTTGCAATTTTTGCAGTTTTTACGTGATTTTTGGGAACTCTGCCTTGCTTAAAATGGCAGGGAACTCTTCTTCTACATGATCTATGGAGATGCACTAGTGGGAACTCACAGTGGGAAGCGCAGCCCAAGCCTCATTGCTTGGAGCAAAGAATGTGAAGCTGCCGGGACCTTCGATCTCCTCCTGCAATTTCGCTCTTTCTGAGTACATCTTGGTAGTAGTGGCTCCAACCACACCCAAGGTTTTATAGATGTTCACCAGAGGTAGGGCTTTTTAGAAAATAAATCCATTTTTGATTGTTACATCATCATAAAAAATATTTTTCGAAACTTAGAATTTAGAACTACCTACCTGCTGGACAGCCTTTTTCTCCAATCACCCTCTCATATCCAGGACAGCACTCATAGCTGACCACCCTATGAAGAAATGTTAAAAAACATCACTTTATCGGGTTTCATAGAAGATTCTGTACAGATCTCATCGGAAATGGGAGTTCTTGAGGAACCTCTGCAGGAAATCAGGTCTATATTTCTCTCTTTATTACTGTAAGGGCTGTGACAACCAACACACTCCTCAGTGCTTTAAAGTGCACGGCTTAGGCTATACTTTACTACTTCTTTGTATTTTGTGCCAGGTATTTCCATAATAAATAAGGTCTGTGCTCGAGTTGGTCTTAGAGGGTCATAAAATCTAATTTCCTTTGGTAGTTGAAGAATTCAGAGGTACGGTATGGGCCAGGGAAACTCCTGAGAGGGAACTCTAACACCAGTGGTCCTGCCAATAAAAACAATGGGAAATTCCTAGAAACCACCATGCAAAGGTGCAATAATTGGGATACTAAAGATTGACGTATAGCTTTCCTTAAATGTTTCCTTTTCTAAAAAATGTCATGATCTCTTACTAATGCAGTTAATGTTTACATGCATAATCACTTTTTTTTACCAGTTCACTATTACAAACTCAACCCTAAAAAAGGCTTGTTTTTCCCGATAAATAAAGCTGTGAAGGTAATTTGGGTTTTACAATGATACAGTGCTTGTATTGAGACTAAATAAATCTATTTCGGAGCCATTACTAGTCTACAGAGTTTTCTATTGCATAATTCTTTTTTCCCCCCATATAATGACTTACAGTTATTTGACATACGATATTATGGCAAGAAACACTTGAGGATACTTTGATAATATATTCCCTGGTATGTGCATTTAGAGACGGAGGAACTATTTTTTTAAAGGTTGTTGACATACCAATCTCAACAAATTGTTAGCATACTATCTTCAGCAACCCACAGCATCTTAAGACGGTGATAGAGTGGAAAACTAGAAGGCAAATCTAAACAAAGGCAACAATCCTAACATTCAGGCATGGGACGGACTTGTAAAACACACGGAAGAGAAAAGCAGATTGAACTGATTATCAAAACAGATGGTAACTCAACTCCTGTTTGTCCTCTGCCAACATAAGCAAAGATGGTAGCCATGGATTTCTTACAAAATAAACAGCTAGGCCACATAAGTTACATATTGTGCACTTTCAAGTGGAGACGTGCGGTTCCAAGAAGCATTGTGAAAACTGTATTATGTTGAAATCTATATTTAGCATGCGGGTGGTCATCTGATTCATCATTTGCATCTTCTAAAACGTCTCACTTCCTTATGACGGTATAATTATTTCGAGAACTTGTTCTTAAACAGAAGAACTGTTTTCATGTTTTAAAGGCTTGCTGAAATCATCCAACCATTTTATCACCGTTATATATCAATTTAACCATTACATTGGTACCGATACTCAGCAACACTTTTTCTGTGAACATAAAGTGCCTGAACCAGGTGGCTAGCAAAAAGAGAGCACTGGGGAGTCATTTGTGTAAAAAAAAGTTATTGGCCTCTCCTCAAGTGACCTGGAAACATCCTGTTCCACAGCACTGACCTATATGAACCAACCATACAAAGAGTGCAATTGTTCCCCCCAAATTCCTCCAACCCCGAAGAAATCAAAGTCTGTAAATCAAAGTGAACTTAAGTGTCACAGAACCCAACCTTGGGCTTTCCTGAGTAAGGTACATCATTTCACTGCAAGGCTCAACATTTTTTTTTCTCACAGACATCCGAGTGAATGGAAAACTCCTTGAGACCTGGTCTCAATGATTTGTGTGTGTTTGGGGATGTAAGACTTTCAGGAGTCCCAACTGAAGTCATTTCCTAAAAGCATCCAAGCAGCGACTCTGACTTGCTTCTCGCTTTCTTGAGAACGGCTATGAAAGAAACTCTGTTTAAACATGGGGAGATGAATAAAACAAGTCCTTCTGTGTCTCAAGATTTTCCTGTGCGATTTAAAATCTTGTTCTTGAGCAGAAAAGCCAAACAAATTACATTTGAAAGAAAAAAATAACTACGACTAATAACAAGGCAAAATCAATTTAAAGACAAAAATATTTGTTGTCATTCTTCTACAACATTCTTTAATATGATCACTACTATTGAAACGTTTAGGGTCAGTAAGACCTTTTTGGGGACAAAAAACTAAGACTTAAATTGATCAAAAGTGGTAGCCACAATTTCATCAAAAATACAATGCAGTACAACTGTTTCCAATTCTGAAAATAATAGGAAAAGTTATTTTAAATTATAATTATATTTCATAATTGAAATATGTATATTGTATTTTTAATCTTTTGAATGGTGGCGTGAATATGAATCATGTAGGGTATCAAAAAGTATCCCCTAACCAGAATACACTGGGATATCCCACACACTAAACAACCCCCAACACTTGTACCTTATGTAAGCAACAATAATCTGTTACATAACGTCTCCATATCTAGACGCAAATAAACATTCCAGACTCATTCCAAATTCCAGCATCCATGGCGCATACTCTGCCAAAATATCATCTTCATTTACTTTCTACATTGTAGACACTGGGTATGCGGTCTGATATCTGTGGTATGTTCAAGTAACCAATAACACCTTTCCCCCCTGTGGGGACACAGAGTGGATGTCAGTCAAACCAGTTTTAATTGTGATCCAGGTCTTAGTGCACTGAAGAGCTTTGAGAGAGACCGGCACTCAGATTTGTCCGCCTCGCATTAATACACTGTTCAGGACGTTAGGCAATTTAACCCCACGAAGACTGAAGCCAATTACCAAGAGACATATGGTAACTATTACTACACAACGTTCTTCTATATCTACTGTCAACTTGAACTCAAATACCCTATTCACTTTATATAGCTCCAAAAGAAAGGTGCTTCATGTGTCTATACATATATAACTACACAGAAAGATTTCAAAGTGCTCTTCAACTTGTGAAAGCTTCATTAACACTTCAACAAGACATTTGCTCTTCAGGTCGTTAAACGGTTATTAATTTAGAATATGCTTTACTAAAGTTGTCTAACTCTATGAATATATGTGGTGAATGCCCCTCCATCGGATAATATTAATCTTTTGTGACAACCTGTCCTGCTCTTCAAAGCACATAGGTGATGCATTTTAATTTCCTCACATTTAGAAAGGTGCTTGCAATCTTTTATTTCTATGTAAATATATTCACACACACACACACACACATATATATATATATATATATCAGCACATTCAGGTAGTTTAGATGAAAAGTCTGTAATTAACTTTAATCTATAGTTGCACAAATGTGGGGAAAAGACTGCTGTATGACAAATGGTGAAACGTTTTCCATCTAGTTATGTCCTGAGAGAGTTTTTCCTCAGCAGCTTAAAGAGACAATGGTATTTCATCTAAAGGTTTTCGTTGAATCCGGTACACTGGCGCTTTGACCACAGTAAAATAATATATTCGCAAAAATATGTAATAGATACATATTTTCAGTTTCTGTATTAAGACATTTGTGATAACTTACGTTGGTTTGCCACATATTTTGCGGTGATACCATTGCTTGCAGTTGGTGAAGTACTTCTTATCCGTTCCTTGAATCTTCTGCATAGCACAAACATTGGGGCTGAAACACAAATCAAATCAACACAGCTTTCTTTTAAATGCTCCTGACATACACCGCTGCAGGACAAGTTTGTTGATCTTTGCATATAAACCAGATGCGTCTATATTTGTGCTTCATATGAAATTTGGTGCACACAACAGTTATCTGCCTTTATAATACTCAATGAAAGACTCAAAATATGATCCCTGCGGAAGCAGCTCTTACCCATGAGGTCTTCCTCTAATCCTGCTGTGCTGAAGAACCGCTTGATACGGGGTTTTCGCGGCGAAAACTGTCGCGATTAAGGTTATGGCAAGAGCAAACAAAGTTAAGCGCTTCATCCTCGCGTCCCTGCAAGCGCACTCCAGAGCGGCGCCGCGAGCGGTAGAGTCCGGCTTAAATAACGAGACCCCGGCGCTCAGGGAGGGGCTCGAGACGAGCAGAAACACGACACTTTCACGCACACTCGGATGTGTGTCATTGGATTATAACACGCAACAGAATTGCTCATTGTTAAAGTTTTTTCACTGTAAACATAGACTGCTGCTATAATTATTTAATAGAGTTAAAACGACAACTGCATAAAGCAGTCCTAATTGAGTGCAAAATGAAAGTAAAATTAGGCAAAGATTATTCTTGTGTAGGCTATGTAAAGGTACAGTAGCCTATTATTAAAAGAAAAAAATGCGTCGTAAATATGGTCGTAATACATTGAAAAAATATTATCTGTTAATACTTGATTTTTAATTTTAATTATTTTAATGCATTTCTTACTTACAAAAACTAATTGCAATCAGATCAATGAAATATCTAATTCGAACTAATTCACGATTTGTCTAAAACCCAGTGACTTAGGTTTAGGTCGTTGTGCAAATTCATATGAACGTAAAATACGTACGATTTAGAAGAAATCGTATAAATGCGTACAGTGAGGTCGTACGAATTAGCCACATCGTACAATATACTGTATACGAATTGCCGTGAGATCGCAAAAACAGCGTATCATATGCACGCCAACAAATTTCGTATCATATGCACGTGGAAAGTGCGTGTTATATGCACGCCAAACACGTGCGTCATAAGGAAATTTGTGCATATACCACGAGTTTTCGCTTTTATTTGTCATATCTGTCTTACTTTCCCCAGCAAAAGCAGCACAAAGAGCATTTGTACATCAAATCCATTACAGAATGTCTTACTGCAACACTTTTCTTTCAAATTTGTTTCCAGCAAGCATTCAATTGTACAATAAAGAGGTCAAGTTTCCAATCCAGTTGAATAAATGAGACGATTAAACACTTGATACATCTCTCGTATGTTTAAAAATAACATTTAATTCCATCAATAAAATTTTTAAAGCAATTTAAATCTAGAGTGGGAGTTAGTTACATAATCAAATCTGTTAGTGTAAACTAATAAATAAGTGAAAACTCAATTAAATAATATTGATACAGCAGATATTGCCAAAAATACAAGAGATGATATAAAATAAACACTGTGTCGGCGACAGGAGATGGTATGTTTGGACAAGCTATTCCTTCTTATTTTCTTTTACAGTAGGGCTGGCGCATGGTATATTTTGGGGTTACCCCATAAATCTAGCAGCAGTGGTTAATGACTGCTCCTCATATCCTCGAGACCGGCTGATGCTCCATTAGCTGTGTGGTATTTAGAGAGGTGATTCCTCCTGAGTGGGATTTTCCCTTGTTGTGCTGCCTGTGCATTAAAGCCCTACTTTTATATTTCGACTTTGTTTTTGAAGTTGTTTGAATAACAGGAACATCTGCTGAGCTCTACCTGAACCATAATGGGGTTATTTTCCGATCTTGATTTTCTTTTCTTGTATAAAAGCAGCAGGGATCCAGGATGCTGCATGTTACAGTAGACCTTTATGATGCAGATGCTTGCCACGTCAAATATCATATCATACAGCCTGGCAAACATGTTTAGACAAGAAATCATCGATCTCTAAACCATGAACTTTTATGTCTTGGTTGGACATTAAAGTCAACATAAAGGAAAACATGTTATTTTGGATACATCATGGAAATGTTACATTGAATGTTCTGGAAGGCATCTTAATTTAATGCCCTACTAAAATACTGCATAAAATATATAACAATATATAAATACTAATACTGTGTTTTTGATAACAGGGATAGCATAAATCACTTAAAGGGATAGTTCACCCAAAAATTAAAATGATCCTGTCTTTTATTCACCTTTGACTTTCTTCTTTCAGACAAATCCAATCAGAGTTATAATAAAATCCAAGCCTTTCAATGGGTTTACATGGATGATAGCCATTACACTTAAGAAGACGTCCCTCACACGGCTCCACGGGGTGAATAAAGTTCTCCTATAGCCAATACATGTGTTTTTATATGATTAATATCCATATTTCCAACTTAATAAGCACTTTTCTCTCATGTCTGCTGTCTGTGGAAACCCGGAAGCAGTCCAGGTGGATGAAGTAAGACACATTATGTTACGTGACTAAATTATGAGCCTGGAGAGAGAACAAAACAAAATGCCAATCATGAATTTGAAATGTAAGAGCATTTTGATTTAATCCAAGAGGAGACTAGTATTTCCCAGAGGCGCACGTGCAATGCATCCACAGACAGCAGACGTGAGAGAAAAGTGCTAATTAAGTTTGAAATATGGATATTTATCGAATTAAAAACGCATGGGTTCACTACAGGAGGAATTTATTCACCCCCCGGAGCCGTGCTTTTATTACGAATATTATTTCACTTTTCATTTTTGAAAATATAAAAACCATTTGAAACCGTTTGAAACAAACCTCCTAGTCTGTTGCTTCAATTTCCCTTTTCATGCATAATAAACATAAATCTTTCTTGTTTATACAGGTTTTGAAATTTTACACAGTGCAATTCCAGTTTCCAATTCTTATCTGATGCTACCGCATTTCAGCGAATGACATATCTTTAATGCATTCAAGAAAATCTCCAATAAAAAGGATTTTATCTGCAGTAAAAGAAAGACGCAACATTGATTGACAGTCTAATTTACTCACTATTATGTATTTGTTATTTCATGTCAGAAATGAAATACGGCAAATTTTGTTGAGGTCTGTTTCTTCTATTACTTTTTATGGCCATGTCCAGGAGTTGCCATGGGGCCTAGTGTTTAATGTTCAGCTTCATCCAGGGAAGAGCGCATTCCTTTGCTCTAAAACCTCCAGAGGGAGAAGGAATACCCATTTACCCTTTGAATTTTGATACTTCAATGCTTCAGATGCCCAGTAAACAAAAAAAAGTTTTTACGTTCCATTTGATATCAATCCCATTGTGTGCTAATTTAGTGTGAGCTCTCCTTTGAAGTTTCTCAGTTCCATTTTCACACTTTGTCTTTTTGTTTTGAGTTATTTGTTCTTTCCATTGTTGATTCAACCCTCGGGCGTCAAAAGAATCATTTGTAATGGACTGAAAAATGCCCACGGAGCATCCTGTATCACTGCAGCTTTCCGTATCAAGCCACTGGAATGGGTTAGCTTAAGGGGAAACAATTAAGTGTGTTTTTCCACTCTCCTTACTGTCTAGCACTACCAAGAGCAGGTTAACTGAAGCAAGAAAACAATTTAGCAAGCAGACAATGTTGACTCTAAAACAATATTTAAAAAGAGAACTTATGGGCATGAAAACACTACTGATATAACAGGTGGCTTTGTGTTTAAGAGCAGACTTTCATGGTTACCCCATGGAATCCCTTTTATAAACAGTCCGAGAGCATTTTTCTGGTCCAGCTGATGAATCAGATGAGCGGGAATCTGTGGAAATCATTCAAAATGTACTCTGTTTAGTGCCCAACGTCATGAGTTATTTTTATTTTGATGTTCTTGGACTGCATCATCCCACGTTGTCTGTGTTTATGCCAGCGTCAGAGAAAAATGGCTTTTAATCTCATTTGTTATAGTCCTTCATACTTCAAGTGACATAGCATTTCCAGAGTAATGGACATGCCATTATAATGGCTCACTTCTGTTTAGATAGAGCTACTGTCTCAAGTTAAAAAAAGAACATGTCATTAATTTAAAGTGCATTTTAATATTGGTCTGAAAATCATGGAGATCATGTCGTCTAAAAGCAAATAATGGCCACAGGAAATGAAAAATAATAATAATAATATAAAATAAGGGAATAAAAGAATCAAAGGTAATTTATATAAAAGTAGTTTACAGAATTCTGATGTGCAGGAGACATATTGGCTTGCTTGAAACTATTGCACTTTTCCATATTATAAAAGTCATCTATGTCTTTCAAAGCTGTCTTTAAACCATAGCAATCGAAATGTTTTTATTTTCATCTTTAAGGAGGATCTGAAAACAAATGAAAACTTTCGGGAAGCAATTAAGTGAGAAATAAGTTGTAAAAAGTCAATAAAATAATTATATTCAATCATATTAATAATTATATTTTATGTGTATTACTAATAATTATTAAATATATTATATATATATATATATTTGCATTTGTCCTCAATAAATAAATATAGATGTTTTAATTAATATTAAATAAACAAATGAAAGTTCAATTTTAAAAAATCAAGAAAAACTAATATATATGGCTCAGTGTACAAAATAAATACATAACATAGCAGAAAAACTACTTGTAGCCCATTACACAGAACATTATCTATTATCTTCAAAACATTTTCATTAACTGCAAAACATTATGATATCCAGTGTAAAATTCAAAATACTGGTAAAATACCTTATTATAATATATATTTTTAGAACAATTCCTTCAAATTATACAATACATTTTTACAGATTTCTTTGACAAGTTAATGTTTCTTGCAAAAGTGGTCCAAAGTATTTTTTTTCAGTCTAGTGCTACTCTTCATAAAAAGAAAACTGTTTACAATGCAGCAGAAATATCAGCCATAACATTGCTTTTAAAGTTGAAAAATGACTAAGGGTATGTTTTAATGAAATAAGAGGGACTCTATTTGTGCAGCTTTGTATCTGAAACAGGATCAGGTTACTCAGGCTGATGCCTCGAGGGAAAAGGTCAACATAACATGCTCTTGTGGACCTTTGCTCTCAGGATTCCCTTAAAATGTGTTTTTGCCAGTATAGAAAAAGTTATAGAAAAAAAGTCCAACTGAACCTCCAAGTGCTTAATGCACTCCGCAACCACTTAACCTTAAACCACAATATATTTCAGCGATGTTTAGACCTGTGTGAGACGTGCCATACTGAATGCCCCGGTTTGACCCCGATGGAATGAATCAGTCTACAGTGAACCCTTGTTAGGCCACGTTACAGGACGGGAAAGAGGAGAGCCTGTGTGATCTCATGACCCTGCCACATGGAGGAGGAGGAGGAGATCAATGCAAAAATATTCCAGCAACACACACGACAAAGCCTTTTCAGGACAGCTGGAACGCAGATACATTACAAGGACAAATGCAACATATGGATGCTAAACGTAACAGCAGAGGTCATTTAACAGTAGTACAAAACCCCCCAAAAGACATAATTTGTGCCTTTACCTCAAACAGAGCGATGAAGGGTACATGACTAGTGATTTGTATTCTGTTTTCACAGTCTTTTGGACTCCAAGTCCTCCCAATGTCATTAACATTAGAGTTTTCATAGACGAAAATAAATCACTAACATTAAAATACGTTTTAGAATAACCTCTCCTTTTTTTTTAAGCTTATTTTAATGCTTGTTTGGTCTTATTTGAAGTCTTTTTTGCCCTCAGCTGAGAAACACTGTCCTAAAGGGTTCATTAGTGCCATCTTATGGTTATACACATCTCCTGGTGTGACATATGGGCAAAATTTGAATATAAGCAAAGGGTATAGCGGTGCTAAATCTGATCAGAGAGGTTTCATTTAATTTTCTCACAAAACAGTAAAAGTCAACAGTCACACAATTAAGTGAAATGTAATAACATTTTGATTACGTAGGCTTTTCAGCACCCTGCAGTATACGCAGCAATAATTGATAAAGCTACAGGTGGTTTACTAGCCTACAAAAACACCAGATCTGGAACTATAGGTTATAATACTTCAGTTATAGGTTGTATAATGTTCTTTGCTGTAAGTGTTTTTCGAAATCAAGAAAGGAGTGGGATCTTCACTGTTGAGGCCCAAGAAAGCAGCAGACTGACAGCCCGTGTTATTTGGCACCTGCAGCAGATTCTTTAAGACTGGCGTTGCGACTGACACATGCATCTGCTTATAGATGAAAATGGGCAATGCTTCATATGAATGATTAAGCCACTCAAGGTAAACCACCCAGTATAGCCCACATTATTTCAGTGCACACCAAAACCCGGTTTATTAATAATTCTGAGCTCCAAAGTTTACGAAGGTACCCCAAAACTGAATTCTGTAATATATACCGAATATACCCGTTAACATCCAAACAACACAACATTGATTTTATGTGAAATGGATATTTCAGATGAACATTTACAGTTCATATGATATTTAATAGCTTGGCAATTTCCTATAAATAACAATATTTTTTTTCTGACAGCGCATTGTAACACAAAAATGGTCCTTCTAGACCTCAAATGGGGACATGTTTCCCTGCTAATCTGTACTGAGCAGACTTTTACTTTTCCGCTGCACAATTTGATAGTAAGGAGGAGTGAGGATGAGGGAAGGTGATAGAGTATGAGAAACAGTAGACGCTGGATTCAGGCTACACACCTGCACAGGTTAAACAAAACAGGCACGGAAAAGAAATCCTTTGAATTGACAAACATGACACCTGATCCGCGGATCATCAGCCAGTCTGACTAAATGAGCCCTTAGGCTGCTCCACCTGAAAAACGACATGGCAGTAACGTGATGCCTTACTTATATAATGCCTCTCTGCAGTATGGCACTGATACAGGACTGAAGAGGATGCTCAAATACACCTGCTCCAGCATACATTAGATACAACGATAGCAGAGGTGCAACAGTTAGTGACTAAGATCCGCCAGCTTACTGAAACTAACTGGGAATCATCGATAAGTGGAGAAGAGAACACAAACGAGCGGATCATTGATGAGAGGAGCTTTTAGCCCTGCAGACCTGTCTAATTCACAACACCGGGAGGAAAGATGCCAGTCCAGATACCGGACGATACCGACTTCTTATCTTTCCGAGATCAATGTGAAACTCAGGATGGCTGGGTCGCCCGTTATAATAAAGGAGGAGTGACGGTTTGGTGTCGAGACGAGGAGTGCAAAACTGTGCAGAAACTCAAGGCAAGTGCGCTGCGATGCGGATCAATAGACGCACACACTCGCCAAACACGGTTTGAACTCTCTGCTTTCAGCCATCACTGCACAAGCCTCTTAAATTAGACCAGCTGTATCACATTTTCGATATTACAGAACAACAGTGTCTATTATTGTCTACGGAAAATAGATTCTGTGTAGGATGTATTTGCTTAGTAAACAAGCCATTCATTTACTGGAGAACGCGGCATAATATGGCAAGCTGTTTTAACATGTATTCATATAACTGATGCAGTTTTGCGGTACTTTAACTTTTTTTGATTACTAGTAATCCAATAGTAACTAGTAGCGTATCGATTCAATAAGTCACTAGTAAAAGGTCTACTGGAATTATTTATTTACTACCAGTACCTACCTGGTAACTACAAACTGCATATGTTTCCCATTGAATTTAAAGGGAACTTTGATGCAGATATTTCCTTTTAAATAGTTTCCTGATTGTTATCGGTACTAAGTATTCGGATATTCAGTATTTAGTTCATTCATGTGTGGCTATAAGAAATAATAATAAAAAAAGAGATTGTAATAGGTGAAACGCGGATAGTATTGGAGAGATGCTAGTGTCTCGCAAGCTATATAAGAAATAAGTACCGGTAAATATAGAAAATATACTAGTTACTGTGAGAACACTGTTTCTTACCGAAGAAATACACATTAGTTTGTAATGAATAGTTTAGGATGTATTTGCTTAGTAAACAAACCATTCATTTACTGGAGAACGCGACATAATATGGCAAGCTGTTTTAACATGTATTTGTATAAGTGATGCAGTTTTGCGTTACTTTTACTTTTTTAATGACTAGTAGCGTATCGATACAATTAGTCACTAGTAAAAGGTCTACTGTAATTATTTATTTACTACCAGTACCTACCTGGTAACTACAAACTGCATATGTTTCCCATTGAATTTAAAGGGAACTTTGATGCAGATATTTCCTTTTAAATAGTTTCCTGATTGTTATCGGTACTAAGTATTCGGATATTCAGTATTTAGTTCATTCATGTGTGGCTATAAGAAATAATAATAAAAAAAGAGATTGTAATAGGTGAAACGCGGATAGTATTGGAGAGATGCTAGTGTCTCGCAAGCTATATAAGAAATAAGTACCGGTAAATATAGAAAATATACTAGTTACTGTGAGAACACTGTTTCTTACCGAAGAAATACACATTAGTTTGTAATGAATAGTTTAGGATGTATTTGCTTAGTAAACAAACCATTCATTTACTGGAGAACGCGACATAATATGGCAAGCTGTTTTAACATGTATTTGTATAAGTGATGCAGTTTTGCGTTACTTTTACTTTTTTAATGACTAGTAGCGTATCGATACAATTAGTCACTAGTAAAAGGTCTACTGTAATTATTTATTTACTACCAGTACCTACCTGGTAACTACAAACTGCATATGTTTCCCATTGAATTTAAAGGGAACTGTGATGCAGAAATTTCCTATTAACTAGTTTCCTGATTGTTATCGGTTCTAAGTATTCGGATATTCAGTATTTAGTTCATTCATGTGTGGCTATGAGAAATAAAAAAGGAGATTGTAATAGGTGAAACGCGGATAGTAACAATTTGGAGAGATGCTAGTGTCTCACAAGCTATATAAGAAATAACTACCGGTAAATATAGAAAATATACTAGTTGCTGTGAGAACACTGTTTGTTAGCGAAGAAATACACATTAGTTTGTAATGAATAGTTTACTTGTCTAACTGGAATAGAGCAAGATAGACCAGATAGAAACCAGTTGCTATGTCACAAAACACCAAAGCTGGAATTTCCAATATGGTATGTTATTAACATATTAACAATAACGAGATAATGTTCTATTGGCTTGTGGATTTAAGGAAGTACTTCACTGTAACCACATCACCTTTTTGTGTTTAACAACCATTATAGATTGATTTATAGTTTCGTCTTACAGCTCATGCACCTGCATTATTATTATTATTATTATTATTGACGTATAATGTTACAAAAGATCTCTATTTCAAATAATGGCTGTCCATTTGAGCATCGAGCATAGCAGTTTCCACAAAGTTAACATAAGAATAAGAAACGTTTCCTGACCAGGAAATCATCATATTAAAATGATTTCTGAAAGATCATGTGAAACTCAAGACTAAAGTAATGATGCTGAAAATTCAGCTTTGCAAAACATTTCAAAATGATACTGTTTATTTGTGTAACTAAATGCAGCTTTGGCAGAGCATAAGAGACTTCCTTCAAAACAATAAAATAGTTTTTAGTGTTTGTTAGTAGTAGTTGTAGTATAGTTTTTAAAACTTAGACAAAGATTCAGCATATCAACCAAACACCTGAATATACATTGCCTTTTAAACAGCAGTATATTAGTCTTCGCCATGCAAAAACAGTAGTACAGTATATCTCTTTTAGCTCCTGAACAGTAGCTTTCCTCACAGACTCCAGACCCTTTCAGAGAAAATCTTAAAGAAACAAACAGAGATATGGTTATGGGCCATTTGCCCAGGGGAACTCAGCGTATACAGTGGAGCAGGCCAGGCCTGACGGCTTCATGATCCACAGTCTCTGAGATGAAAGAGCGGTCTCTCAGGGACGGACTGCACCCATGAGATGTGCTGAAAAATTAAGAGCGGAAAACCGTGGTAACAGCAGGCTCAGATGAGGAAACCCGAGCCCCTCCTGCTGGCTTACCAGCCTTTTTCTGTGTTTTTATTGTATAAAAGCACTTCTGTTGACCTCTCTGACAACGGCTAAAAGCCATCCCCATGCGACAGCCTATGTATGAGGGCTGTTTCTGCAGTGTTTCAGGCAGGTGTGGGGAAATTATTTAGACCTGTAACGCCTGCAAAAATGAAAGGAGATGACAGGCCTTCGTCAATAATTCACGCAGCTCTCCGGGCCACCGATGCGTTCTTTTCATGAATAATTGAGCCTCGTAGGCTTTGACGACATTCCATTCATAGAGACTAAATAAAACTTGTTCCAAGGAACCCAATGGAAATGAGCAGCGGCCGATCAAGCTGGGGTTATGGGGGTTGGGAATAAATTATTAAATGATGCCAGGGTAGAGTTGATTGAGTTACACGGTTTCTTGCGTCGTAGAGCCATACAATATCTGATCTCATTGCATTTGATGTATTCATGCTTACCTGACCCTCCTCGCAGCCCAGGATAAGGTAGCTACAGTATACGTGGAAAAACATGCGAGCTTGAAATACAAATGCTAGCCAACAAGCTAAACTGTATCTTTCACTCCACTGAGGACCCTTTTATGCTCACTGTTTGCTGTGTCAACTTTTACTCCTTTTGACCTGACACGGCTGAGTCACGCAGAAGGCAGGGCTTTTAAAGATAAGGAAATGAATAGATCTATGTATAATGGTAGCGGGCCTTTGTCAACACAGTGAAAAGCTTTCATTTTTCATCTGCCCGGCAACAGAGTGCATTCAAAATCTGTCAGCACTTTATCACGGCTGCACCAGCGGGAGAACTGCAGGAGATTTTTCACCGCTCGACATACTTTGTAATCATCTGTAATGGAAAAGTTCTTAAGATCTGAATGACTCAATGAGACAATGTCTGATTTTTCACTTAGATGAGAATCGTGTGCAAGGACGTGAACGCAGAGACTCTCTATGACGTCTTGCACGACACAAGCTACCGGAAAAAATGGGACACCAACATGATCGACACGTTCGATATCGGACGACTGACAGTTAATGCAGATGTAGGATATTATTCCTGTGAGTCACTCCTTTGTTTCTGTGTCAACTGAGCTGTTACTTCCACCGTGTTCCTGGCAAAGCACACAACACACAACACAAAAAACTATTGGTTAATTTAGGTCGAAATATAAATATCTTTAAGGCAGCTATAGCAGGTTGCCATGTTTTACAGTGTATTCAATTATGATCAATATATAAAACTATTTTTGAGAATAATGAGTAAGATAATGAGTAAGAAAACTATGCTCTTTGAATGTTGTGAGAACATTAAGCTTATTTAAACATAATCTGAAATGGTAAATGAAATAAAAATAGGGCACACTGTTCTGTATTTATATGAAGTCATTTATTTGTTAGAGGTATTTAGATTGTTGCATGTCATTGCGTTTTAGAGTTTAAAACATGTAGATAATGTCCTGGCAGATTTTTTGTGTTGCATTTTATTATGCAACGGAGCAAATTTACCATCTTGTCTTTTCATACTTTACCAGGTATCTAAAGCGTGTCCTTGTTTATGTACAGGGAAATGTCCAAGTCCATTGAAGAACAGAGACTTTGTCACCATGCGGTCATGGCTTCCTCTTGGCAATGACTATCTGATAATCAACTACTCTGTCAAACACCCGGTATGTCTGTGTTTGGTTTGGATTGTTATATCTGTTGAAGCTCTGGTTTTAAGAGACATTTTGGCAGAGGTTAAAATATCGTCCAGCACAGTATGTCAGTTGGTATGTAGGTCAGCCTTCCAGGTCTTCAGGCGCCTGAAACAGAAGAGGCATGATCAGTGGCAAAAGTCTGACAGAGGTATCAAGTACGGCATTGGGTGATCAAATCCCCATGTTGTAATGAATAATTACATGTCTAGCGTCAACAGGCTTGTGTCTTTCATTGTTTTCTCCGTGGAAAATCTGACACAAGATGTTGATGTCCTGAAATAAATCTGAAATAATTCATCCTGATTGGCCAGTCATGGTCAGATGTTTATTGTTGTTTAGTGCTATATAACTGTTCATTCGTGTAACGGAAACTCACATTTCTTACTGGCGCTACCTTGCGTCTCAATGATTTCTTATGAAATTACTGTAATTCAGATTTTTTTTTACAAAGGCTGGAATTCACCACAAGATTTTTAAAACCTGAACATATTTGAAAAGACTAATGTCAAATATTTACATTGAAAAACATCATAAACAACTCTTGATCACTGACAGATTGTTTCGAACACAACAAAATCTCACAGAAACATGCACCTCGTTGCACGGAAACGAATGACACATAAAAACAAACTCTTGGCAAAACTTGGATAGTGTATTCCAGCCAGTCAGAATATAAAAGTAATTCAATTTATGTAGCTAACTAACTGTGGAGTTTAATTTGAGACAGTGATCAGCTATTTTTTTTCATGTTGTTCCAATCCTGTATGAGTTTCTTTATTCTGCTGAACACAAAAGAAGTTATTTTAAACAATGTGGGTGACCAAACAGCTGCTCCCCATTGACTTCCATAGTGTTTCAGCAGAAGAAAGAAAATCATACAGGTTTGGAACAACTCGAGGGTGAACTTAATTTGGGGGATTTAATTTTGGGTGAACTGTCCCTTTAATGTCTCAGCTGTTTAGGTCAGACTGTTTGTATATCTGATCCAGTCTTACAACTTTAAACACTGACTGCTTCCAGTGAAACTAAACACTGTCTGTTGTTATTTTTCAGGAATACCCACCAAAGAAGGATTATGTCAGAGCTGTGTCATTACTCACTGGGTACTTGATCCAGTCCAACGGAGCAAACTGCTGCACTCTTTATTACTTGACGCAAGTTGATCCTCGAGGTGAACTTCTCTAGTTTCCATTAAAACTATCATTTAAAGTGCCCCTATTATGGGTTATGAAAGATACATATTCCAAATAACAGGTTAACATGCATGCAAGGTCAAACACTTTGAATAAGTATTTATTTTTACGTTATTCGTTCAATGACTCCCAAAAGATTCATTCCACGATTCATGACGCTAATGTGGGGTGTTTGGTCCGATTTCATTTAAAGCAGTGGTTGAGCTTTTTTTCACCTTTAAATATTAGCATGCTGAAGTCACAGCATCAGACCGACCTTTCTTTCGATGGAAAAGTACACTGTTTACATGACTCTTAAGCTGTTTACAGTCTCAGTTGTTGGTGTATATACAAAAACGTCACTCTGTTTCAAAGACCAGTGCAGTTTTATCTTTCTTTCTTAAGTATGTGTGCAGAAATGCATTGTGTTTAGACTGAATGTGTGCAGTTTTAGGTAATGTCTTGAAGGCCTGGACATCTCTATTTTCTTTGTACTCTTGTGCTGTACAGAGTAGGGAGCCAGGAAGTCTTTGAAACTCCTGCTTTACACATATTTTATGAATTTGCTGAAGTCATCTTTTCCGTGCTGCTCGGAGCGATGGCTTTGATTATTAATGTCTTCCGTTGCTGTGATGCACCGGCTGTTTGTGACCAGTGGGATAGACACTTAGATTCAGTTTATTGCATTTGTGCAGCAGACTCCAGGGACATTAAGGCAAAATTACAGTGCATAAAACCAGATTAAAGAACATTTGAAAGGTTTAACTATTTAACGTTTTCAGCTTTATTCAGGGGTGAATTCTTCAATTATGTTAATGGTAATTTTTACTCTCTGAGCATATTTTTAAAGCGATTTATTTATTGTTTTCATTATCTCTATTTCTTTTCAGGATCTTTACCCAAGTGGGTAGTAAACAGGGCCTCACAATTAGTGGCACCGAAGGTAAGTAAATTTTCTTTCTTGATGTTTTTTTTTTTCCTTTTAATTTATAGTTTAATTTATTTGTGTAAAATGTGTAAAGAATATAGCTTTTCAAAATGTTAAGATGATAAAAATGTCTTTTAAGTATGGGACATACAATATGGTTAAAAAATGGGGGGTTGGTAAGATATGTTTACCACATGGAAATAAAATATATAGTGCCTTATAATGTTACCTATAAGGCTATATATAATTTTTCCAGTATTTGACAGAAAAACACAGAATTGTTGACCTTTTTGCAGAATAAATAGTGAAATATCACATGGTCCTAAGTGGTCCTTGCTGTGACACTCATATATTTAACCGTGCTGTCCACGGCTGCGTCTGAAAAACAGTATGCGAGGCGAGTAGTATGTCCGAATTCATAGTATTCGAAATTCAGTAGGAGAGAAGTACCCGGATGACCTACTGCTTCCGTCCGAATTCTGTAGTAGGCATATCATGGACACTTTCCTATCCCATGAGGCTCCGGGAGAGGAGGCGGCATATTCGAAAAATGGCGGAAAGTTGAGGCTTATTTAAAGTGTAAGTACCTCAGGAAAAACACTTTGTTTATTGTGATTAAATTGCACTTGTTTAACACAATCTAAATAAACGGACGACTTAAATGGAATTTAAATTTTCGCTTTGTTGTGACGACGCATGACACGTGACAGCATCAATATGGCGGATGTAGTACGTCCGAGTTCCATTCATACTACCCCC
>JAUMHQ010000019.1:5285147-5296599 GCA_032361165.1 Enteromius paludinosus | reverse complement strand
CTTTGGAGAAACACAGAGAACTACAGAAGATGGAGAGAGAGGTTTCAGGTAAGTCAACAGGTATGTATTCACAGGGTAAATGCTTGCCAGAGTGGGTCTACTTCATCTATGACGAGATTGGATGAAGAGTGCTGTGTGGTGTGTGTTTTTATGTGCGTGCTGATGAGGTACTAATTAGTGGCAGGTGGTGGTGACAAGTGACAGTTCTCAGAACTCAGGGGAGAGGGAACGTTGTGATTGGCTGATGGTGGAGCCTGGTGTGTCTGTGACATTACCCCCTCATCCAGGGCCACCTCCAGTGCCTCCTCCCGAGGCAGGGGCCCTCCGACGCCGTGGTGGTCTACCTCTACCTCGAGGTGCTGGACAATCAGGATGAGATGCATGGAATTCCTCGAGAAGGGTTGGATCCAGGATGTCGTCACGTGGAACCCAAGATCTTTCTTCGGGTCCGTATCCTTCCCAGTCTACCAAGTTCTCTAGATGACCACCATGATGTCGGGAGCTGATGATCTCCTGCACCTGGTAGATTGTCCCTTCTTCCGTGACCATTGGAGGAGGGGGTTCCTCTTCCACACTAGGCTCTGTGGAAAGAATGACAGGGTTATGGTACGGTTTAAGAAGGGATACGTGAAAGGTAGGATATATTCTGTATTGTGGTGGCAGTTGGAAAGTTAATCTGCTCCGTGATGGTGAAGGGACCAACAAACGTTAATTTCCTGCAGGGCAGGCGTAGACAAATATCTCTTGTAGAAAGCCATACTGTTTGACGGACCTAATAAGTGGTAGCTTCAGCTCGACGACGGTCAGCCGCTGTTTTCTCTCTATGCGCTTCCCTGTGAAGATGATGGTGAGCTTCGTCCCAGACCCTCTCACTTTCCCAGAACCAGTAATCCACTGTTGGTACATCTGCAGGTTCCCCTGACCAAGGGAATAGTGGGGGCTGGAAAGCATGCATTGAAACGGGGTAAGACCTGTAGATGACTGATGAAGGAAATTTTGAGTGTCCCGGCCCAGGAACTGGCTCCAGGTGTCTTGGTGGTCGTGACTGATGGTACGTAAGAACCGCCTCACATCTTGGATTTTCCTTTCCGTTTGTCCATTTGCTTGTGGATGATAGCCAGAGGTGAGGTTTATGGTCACACTTACAGTAGGAGTCTGAAAAAGGCCTTCCATACACGTGAGATGAATTGTGGTCCTCTGTCTGATACTATTTCCTCAGGAAGCCCGAAAGGGTGGAAGACATGATTGAAGAGATGTTCAGCCGTTTCCAAGGCTGTGGGTAGACCCTTGAGAGGTACCAGGCGACAGAACTTCAAGAAAGGGTTCAATGATGACCAAAATGCAGGTGTTACCTTCTGAAGGAGGTAGGTCTGGTATGTAATCAACTCCTAAGTGTGACCAGGGGCGGTTTGGCACGGGAAGCGGTAGCAGTTTTCCAGATGGTGAGTGTCGTGGTGTCTTGGATATGGCGCATTCCCGGCATCCTCTTACGTACCTCTGTAAAATATTTTCCATCCCGGGCCACGAAATCCGATGTTATAGGAGGGAGAGTGTTTTGTTGGTCCCAGGGTGTCCAGTGCCCAGTGAAGTGTGAAGTGAATTGATGAGTGAATCTTTTCATTGGGTGGAACGAATCAGAGGTTATTGGGACACCCCGAGCATCAGGTGCTGGTTCGGATTCCACTGGAGGATCAGTCCACTGTATGGGACTAACAAAGAGGGTTGGAGGTTAGACAGGTTCTGAAGTTTTGGGATCTGCATCCTGACTGTGCATTCGTGATAGAGCATCAGCTTGGGTGTTTTTGGAACCAGGACGATAGTTAATAGAGAAACTAAATTTGTTGAAGAATAGTGACCATTTTTCTCCCTTAAGGTATAGATTGTACTCACAGAGATGAGTGAGGACTTTGGAGACATGATCTTGATGTTCTTGGATGTTGCTGGAGTAAATCAGGATATCATCGATGTAGATGACCAGGAAACGATAAAGATAATCTCTGAAGTTTTCTGGCCTGAAATTTTGAAATACAGAAGGTGCGTTGACAAGCCCATACGGCATAACAAGATATTCGTAGTGCCCAGTGTGGGTTATGAAGGCCATCTTCCACTCATCACCTTTTCGGATGTGAACCAAGTTGTAGGCACTACGGAGGTCTAACTTCGTGAATATGGTGGCTCCACTTAACTTCTCAATTGCAGCAGGAACTAATGGAAGAGGATATTTAAATAGAACATTAGCCTTGTTTAAGGTGCGATAATCGATACAGGGCCGGAGACCACCGTCTTTCTTGGTGACAAAAAAGAAACTGGAAGCAGCAGGGGAAGTGGAAGGACGAATATAACCTTGTTGAAGGGCCTCTTCTATATACTCCTCCATGGCTTTACTTTCCGGTATGGATAAGGGATAGATCTTCACTTCCGTGGGAGAGGTCAAGGTGGGCAGCGAGGATGTGGTGTCCAGCATCTCCACAATATAAACATAACCCGGAACTCAGGCGGCGTTGTCGTTCAGTGATTGAAAGTCTCTTTATGTCGATCTGCATGGCTTCAGAAATGGGTTCTGGAGGGCTATGATGCTCCGGCGGGCTGAGAGAGGATGTTGCACACGAGCAGAACATCGAAGGGATATTTGAATAAATTTTTCCAACCCCATTGCATCATCATGGGCAGCTAACATGAGACTTAAACTTGGTTCCAAACCCTGTCAGTAGGTGGTTATCAGATCTTGTTCATTCCAGCCGCTTGCAGCCGCAAGACTGCGGAATTTCACAGAATATTCTTGAACTGACATGTAACCTTGCTGCAGACGATACAATTCTTCCCCAGCTGATGTACTGGAATCAGTGCGGCTGAAAACTTCAGTGAAGTGTTGAACAAAGGCTGTATATGAACTTACTGCCGGTCCAGCTTGACTCCAAATAGTCTCTGCCCATTATAGTGCGGATCCTAAAAGGCATGAAATCACATATGCAATCTTTGATTGATCATTAGGGAAAACAGTGGGGTAGGTTGCGAATGCAATGGAACACTGTAACTAAAATCCCCTGCACTCTCCCGCCACAC
This sequence comes from Enteromius paludinosus, assembly GCA_032361165.1. Taxonomy (NCBI): domain Eukaryota; kingdom Metazoa; phylum Chordata; class Actinopteri; order Cypriniformes; family Cyprinidae; genus Enteromius; species Enteromius paludinosus. Next base: position 5,293,536 of record JAUMHQ010000019.1, on the reverse strand, counting down.
CGGAGTAGGGTGTTGGACTGATTATCGTGGGAGGTCAAGGAGAAGTGTTGACAGTCAGAGTAGCTGCAAGTGTTACAGGTGCTTATGATGGTGGTGGTGCCATTGCAGTGAGTAAAACTCATCCCAGATTGTCAACCAGCTCCTGGAATTGATCTGTTGTACTCTTCTGTCAAGAAGCGGACGTAACATAGAGGGTAAGTAAAAGTCAGTGTTGTTTATTTACAGTGCGGATGAGTTAAACAGCAGAATAGAAGACTTCGTTGAGGTGAATATCACTGGGATAGATAAACAGTCTTTGTAATATGAAGATTGGTAATGCATGTTTGTTTTACAGATGTCCAGTGACGATGGAGAATCCAGGAGAGATGGAGATCACTGGAGTAACTGAGACAAGGGGAGAGGAGCAACAACCACACACCACGCACGCTGGAGAAACACACAGGAGCTTTGGAGAAACACAGAGAACTACAGAAGATGGAGAGAGAGGTTTCAGGTAAGTCAACAGGTAAGTATTCACAGGGTAAATGCTTGCCACTTCATCTATGATGAGATCGGACGAAGAGTGCTGTGTGGTGTGTGTTTTTATGTGCGTGGTGATGAGGTACTAATTAGTGGCAGGTGGTGGTGACAGGTGACAGTTCTCAGAACTCAGGGGAGAGGGAACGTTGTGATTGGTTGATGGTGGAGCCTGGTGTGTCTGTGACACAGGGGAGAAGAATGGTTGAATAAATTGTTACTTTTGTACAAGTATTCTTGTAGAAGTATCAACATATCTTTATTAGTGTTCAGAAGATGAATGAAGGTCTTATGGGTTTGGAATGACAATGACAATCAATGACAGAATTTTTATTTTTGAGTGAACAAATTTTTAAAATAAAATAGCCATCATGTATACTGTGTATTTATAAATACCATTTTTCACACTTCAGGAACATTGTGTTCGTGTAAAACTCGAAAATTGTGGAGAGGTTTATAGTTTATGTTTTGTAGTTGCTAGGCGGTTCTGAGTGGTTGCCAGGTTTCTAGGAACAGCAATGGGTTCGCTGAACTTCCTTGTGTTTCATGGTTTGTTCTCAGTTAGATGGCTTTGTATAAAGGGGATTTTTTTTGTTGTTGCAAACTTTATCTTTGCCATCTGTGGAGGATTTTCATTTGTGTAAAATACATTACATCTATTTCATTATTTCAAAGATCAGTTCTTTTCCGCATTTGAAGGCAACTTGCTGTGCTTATAATTACTTTCTAAATCAGGCTTAATATGTCCAGATGTCTTCGTATGCCATTAGTTATTTTTAGCTGCACTTCAAACATGCCAGTGCTTATGTCTTTGTCACATGACTCTTTGGCACTCTGGCACTTGCATTTGTAATTTCACTACTCTGGCACCAGCACCAGATGGCACTGCCTAGTCCCCTGATATTGGTTCGATAATGTAATAGACAAATAAAGGCTTCATAACTATATACTAGCCGCATGCTCAACCCCCACAGGTAGCTTCGTAATCTCTTTAAATGGTGATATGATGGAAAGAGTGATATGATAGAAGCTGCCGAAGGCAAGTCTAATGACATTTGTGCTTGTACCTCAACTTGCTAAGAGCCGAATGTAGTTTTGAGGAAATATAAACCCTGAAATGAATGCAATTTAACCTGTAGCCTGTCTAAAAAAATAGCTTCAATGTAATTAGCTTCTAGGATGTATAGCATCATCACATTAATGTACAGTGACCTCAAAATGTATTTAGACACTTAGGACAGACAACTTATGTTCAACTTGTATGTTTTTTAATTTTGTTACATTCTGTAAAAAGGTCATTCAAGTAAAACATCATTACTCCAGTCTTCAGTGTCACGTGATACTTCAGAAATAATTCTGCTGAAGAAAGATTTCTGATTATTATCTATTTTGGAAACAGTTGCGCTGCTTACTAAGTTTCTTTGATTCTTTGAAACAATTCTCAAGAGCAGCATTTTTTTAAATGAATGAAAACATTTTTTTACATTAGAAATGTCTTTATTGTGTTACGTGGATGAAAACTCAGAAGTGTGGATCACATTAAAAATACATTTTCTAGACTTTAAAATAACTTTACAACACTTTAAAATAAGGTTCATTAGTTATCATTAGTTAACTATGAACTAAGAATGAACAATACTTCTACAGCATGTATTAATCTTAGTTAAAGTTAATTTCAGCATTTAGTAATGTATTATTAAAATCAAGTAGTTAATGCACTGTGAAATAAGATGAATAAACAATGAACAACTGGATTTTTATTAACTAACATTAACAAAGATTAATAAATAGTTTAAAAAATGCATTGTTAAATTTTTGTTCATGTTAGTTAATACATTAACTAATGTTAACAAACGACTCCTTATTGTAAAGTGTTACCATTTAAGTATAGATTATTGAGATGCTTTGGTTTTCAAATATTAGTGGATCATGATCAGTGTGATGAACTGCACCTTTGGTTATACTTCGAGGACACCTGAGGGAACTTGAGAAGAACTGACCTCATACCAGGGTTATTATCGCTAACTAAAACTAAAACTATAAACATGTTTATGAATTAAAGCTAAACAAACTGAAAAATGTTAGCTTGGCCGCAAACTAAAATAAGTTAAAATAAAATTAACAGTTAAAACATACAATAAAATTCATAAACTTAATGAAACTTATAATAGCGTACTGCTTCATATACATGCAGTAAGAAATTAGCTTTAGAGCAGTCGATCAAAAGTGAGTCGCTTTTTGAGTCACTGTTTTGTAGATGAAACTTATTTGATATTTTATATCTTATCAAAAACGACTTTTATATGGTTCAAATAAAAGTCTTGTGTTACTAAACGGTGTAAGGATCCTGATCAGCCTTTATGGAGCTGTAGTCCTCCAGGTGCGGCTGTCAGGGGAGTACAGCGCTAATTGTGGCGTTTTCACCGCTGGAGCTGTGTGTCAGAGGACGTCTGGCAAGGGACAGCGGGGACACTCAGCGCTCGTAGGTGCGAGTGGCATTGGCACTCATAATAGAGGCCCAGGCCTCGGCCCCTGAACCCCCCACAGAGCCCGCTTTGCTGTGAAGCACCGCCTTTTGTTTGCCATTTATTTACCTTGCTTACCCAAGCCACAGTAGTGAGAACAATGAGGTCTAGATCAACAGCTCCTTGAATGGCTGCAGCTTCTTTATCCTTTGCCTCTGAACACTGGTTACCTCCGAAAGCCAGTGATTAAGATCCCAACGGGCTATCTGCAGTTCAAAAGCACAAAGGAACTCCACTTATCCAATAAAGAGACCCACATTCTGCATCCGTAGCTTGTTGCTGTTAGATATTATACTGTGAATGCCATGTGAGTCTTTACACACTTCAGACGCAATAGTTATGTTCAGCTTTGGGTGCTATTATGTTTTTTTTTTTAATTGTATTATTATTATTATACCATCTTAAACTGTGAAAATTCACATTAAAAACTAGTTTGATTTGAATTTTTCATTTATTTTGGTTAGTTTTGTTATGCTTGGTAACAATTTACCTAAAGCCTTTATGATGCATTATAAAGAGTTTAGTATAAAGAGAACTTATTCTTAATTTGCATTGTAATACATCTTGTTGTCCAAATAATTATAACGCAACTGAACAAGCATAGTGTAACAATGACTTGTTATAATGTAACTGTGGTTACAATAATTCACGAGATTGTACTATTCAGAAAAGAAATATTCAAGGAAATATTACAGCATATTTTTGTGTCATTTCCAAATTGTAATTTTGTCAAATTATATAAAAAGTATTTTGAAATTGTGTAGTTAAATATATTTTTATATTAATCAATTTATTCTACAGTGCTAATTGTAGTTAAATGTAATTAAATATTTAATTTCCTTTACAGACACAATAATTTGAAATGTGCATGTATATTAATTTTTATTAGTGCTGGGCAGCGATTAATTGCAATTAATTGCATCCATAATAAATGTTTATGAGTGTGTACTGTGTATATTATTTATTATGTATTTAAAGACACACATACAGTATATATTTAGGAAATATTGACATGTATTTACATATATTAATATTAATATGATTATATTAAATAATTTATTTATATATTAATATAATTTATATATAAACTTAACATTTTTCTTAAATATATGCATGGATGTGCTTGCATTTAAATATGCATAATAAATATACACAGGACACACACACATATATTAGTACACAAACACTTTTATTTTGGATGTAATTAATCGTGATTAATCATTGCACACGCACACACACACACACACACACACACATATATATATATATATATATATAAAATCATAAAATGATCTCTTGGTTATTGAAGTACTGAATGATTCCTTTGTGTTTTACAGTTACCATTGATCTCATAAGGTTTTTAAATTTTTCTCTGTGATGTTTGATGGCTGGATCTTGGAGGTAGGTTTGGCTGCATGGGGTAGAAGGGAGGTTTGGGAACCGGTGCTCTCAACCAGCTGCATGGCAAAACGCCGCCCATTCCCTGCTCCACAACAAAAGATGAAAGCGTGTCCTGCTGGGTGGCAAAGACACCAGGTGACTAGAGCAACCTGAAGGGTGAAGCCCAGTGTTCCCTAATGCAGAAAAAAAGCAGGATCCCATTCTATGGCCACCATTAAAGCATTTTGCAAAGGGGAGTTGTTTCCCCAGCTTTTTAAACATGACCACATAATCCTTTCCCTCTCTAAACACACAATAGAATGGTAAGAAGGTGGCACCACCATAATAAAACCAAGCATTCTGGACCAATGCACACAGGTCGGGTTTCACAGAGGGAACCGGGATCGCCAAAGACTGCCCTGCTCTCATTACAAAAATTGGCAAAATATGTTTAGCACAGCAGGAGTCAGATTTAATTCCAACATTCTATTACAATAATTCGTCAAATATTTTGCTGTTCTTAATGCAAGTATTTTGAATGTTTCCAAAATATTAATAATAACACAAAAATAAATATTTGAATAAAAAAGTAAAAATATAATGCATAATATGAATAACAATGTGCAAAACATCTATTAAAACTTAGTTATCGGCTGAATTTCAAAATCATTGTACTTTTTGTTTTATACCATTAATAGTGCTCATGAGAATAAAAAAAATATATATATGCTGACAGCCTACACAAGATGAGTCGTCCAGAACTTCAGAGGCATATGTGGGATGATTTTTGTCTTTTATGACTGGTACCAACTTGTGAAAGTTCCTTTTTTGCTATATTGTGTTATAGATATCATTTCATAATATAATTTTTCAATACATCTACACACTTTGTTGTTGTATTTGCTGATAAGAAGTTTGTTGTATACAGAAGGTGCTTGTATTGACTTATACTTTGACTTCGCATTTTCTTTGATGTTATGATTAAAAATAGTCAACGATATGATTCTGAAATAAACGATTCAGCAAAATGATAATTAACTAAAATGCGACACAACAAAAAACACACCAGCTTCACAACCAAACATTAATTTAAACCCTCTAAATTAAATTAAAGTACATTAATGACATTCTATGTGGAATACATTACAAAAGGTTAGAAGTAGATAACTGTGAAATTTCCCCTTAGGGGAAATAAGAAAATAACCGACTGTAATTTAATGAGCAAAGAGACTCGTCACATTTACAGATATTATTTTACTGGTGTCAGTATTATCATCGCTGTCATTGTTTTTAATATTTATTTCAAGTTGACATTTATTGTTGCTAATTGGTATATTGAATATCTAATGCATTAGAGGAGGCATTTATATTCTTTAAAGGAAACCTTTGCATTTGTTAATTGCGTTGCGATATTTTAAGTTGAAGGGTGAAAATATCTCAATAAACTGTTAAATATATTATTTATGACTAAATTTACCTCACAATATAAAGTTGCATTCATTTGTATGGCTATTTATTACTATTGATGGCTCCATGAATAACCTATGACCTTTTAATCAAATGTTCTTTAACGTGAGAAAAGCTTGATTTTAAATGCACTCAATTCTGAAGAATGCACTTCAGAATCTTGAGAAGCACTTCTTTTACAGTGTTTTCATCTGAAAGGACATACTTGCCAGTGCACACAGATCTGTCGACTTACAGTAATTTGTCATGTGCTTTATACTAAACTTCTGAGTCACATTTGATCGTGCTGCACAGCAAACCTTCATCTCGTCAGAAGTGATGACTCCTGAGCATTACCCTGTGAATGAGAGGTGGCAGGTCTAGTTAGGTTGTAAAGGGTTTATGGTAGTATGTTAATCATTCTCATGACAGAGTACTGGCAAGAAGCCATCAAAAGCCTGAGTGTCAGGTCCTCAGGGTGAGTGATGGATGCTCGCCCCACTCTGAGCCTCCAGAGGAGTGATCCGCAGTCTCCTCTGGCCTTACAATAATGAGGACAGGAAGCTCAGTTTGCAAAAGAAGTGCTACGTCAAGAGTGGAGTGGGTTTCTCAGTGCTGAATAAGAAAAAGAGAGGGTGCGATTGATCAGCAGCTTTATTGATCTTCCAATCTGGAGGTGGAAGCGGGACAGCTGAGGCGTCGCACGAGCTTCACACCCCGGGTACTGTCCTCTGTTTGCATTATTCCTCTGACAGGACACTCTTTAGCACTGGAAATACTACAAGGCTGAGCAAACAATACAACATACAATTTATTAAATAAAATCAGAAATGCATGAGTAACACAAACATCTAACGAATTATTAACAGAGGAGGCCGTATAAAATGCTCATTAAACCCCTCTATATTTTATAAATTATTTATTTTAACATTATGCCTATTTTAGCTTATCTTTTAGCTGAGAGCATACCTTTACTACACAACTTGTCTTTTTTTTTTCTTTTCATTTATTTATGGGCTTTTTGCACTTTGAGTTTCGTGTTTGTATTATCTGTGTTTATTTATTTATTATTATTATTATTATTATTATTTTTTTTTTTTACCCTTTTCCTGTTTATTTTTTAACCTGTGCAGAAATCCCCATCAAATTAATATTAATAAATACGTGAATGGATCTGACATAACCACTGAGATATAGTTAAATATTATACAGAAAAATATATATAATATGAATCATGTGTAGTGAATAATAGATTCCCCTTAACATACAGCTTCCTCTTTATTCTCTAAGGCTAAAGACACCAACACATGCCATTACTTGTCATTGACAGATTGTTTGTATATTTGTTCGAGATCAATATCTAGTTTGTCCCAATGGACATGGCAAACTGTTGTGTGATTTACATTGTGTGTCTGTAGGTTATCTTTACTGTTGTATTACATTCTTATTTAATTAAAAAGGGTTGATAGGAAAATAAATTAATAAATACCGAATATACATGGTTTTGTCTTGAAGTGGCTCGCTTGCTAAAATTTATTTCCAATATATAATGCGGACACATATTTGCTCATTAAAAACCTATAACACATCACTGAGTCTCATAAGCCCTATCGACGTTTGAAATATGCAAATAATAATAATGGTTACAAATGAGCAAGATGATAAAAAAATAATTTTAAAAAATGATTCAAAATTGTATAACTACTAGTGGAACATTTGGAACAGCACAGACGTGGACTACTAACACCATGCCACAACCCGAAGTGATAAAGTGAGCACCTTTTCCAAGGCGACAGGTAACTCCGCCCACTCCGACCGAGTACTAAACATGATTTCACATTAGAGGAGACTGATTGCGATAATTCACAATCGGATATATAACATGACAAAACTTTCAGGCTTCACAAAGCTACAAAACATCAACGTACTCGCAAGGTATGTGTTGGTTCTGTGCTGTTTACAGGCGCGAGAGGCTGATTGGCTGTGTCTGACTGACGGCGTTTTCAATCCTAGAGACAAATATCGCTGCATATCGTTGCTCGATATTTTGGGTCAGATGCACACATTGATTAAAAAAGCTCCTCTTGACACAACTCATTTCTCAAATGATACATGTCAAAACAAAAGTTAAATACAGTCTACAGCAAAAACACATTGGACGTGTATGGAACTCACAGATCAAATTATGGGGTTCTAGTGGGGTTCATGTCAGGGGTACAGGCAGTGACTTTATTTGCAAATGTATGATTTATCTCTAAATGCCATTGAACTCATTTTTTATGTAATGCTTCAATTATTTTGTTCGCACCTTGTATATGGCATCCAGTTGGTTGTTTTAAATGTTGCTACAGACCCTTTGAATGAGATCTATGTGACATTAAAGGTGCCATAGAATGCATTGAGAGAATATTTTAAATTGTTCTCTGATATGTACATAGAAGGTTAGTAGCTTAGGTAAGGGGAAAAAATGCCCAGAAACGGTTTTACAGGTCCATTTACAACCCTAGAATTTGACCCTAGAA
>JAUMHQ010000019.1:5255001-5277683 GCA_032361165.1 Enteromius paludinosus | reverse complement strand
TATATATTTTTTTTTTTTTTTTTTTTTTTTTTTTTAAATATTATATAAATGCAAACACATGCATGTAAATATTTAAGTAAAACATGTAATGTTTATATTTTATGTATATGTAATATGAATTATAATATACAGATAAATATACTGAATAAATATACAGATGTAAATAAATGTAAATACTTTTAAAATATATGCTGTATGTTTGTGCTTTTATAAATAAATAATAAATATACACAGTACACACACATAAACAAAAACATTTATTTTGGATGCGATTAATCATTTGACATCACTGTCTACTATAAAATTTATTACTAAGCATAAAAATAATTGAATAATCATTGAATATATTTCAAATGGGATTTATTCCTGCATCATTACTCCAGTTTTCAGTGTCACATGACCCTTTAGAATATATTCTAATGGCTCTAATATATCTAACTGATATTTTGCAAATAACTAAGACACATTTTCCAGAACAGAAAATAGAAAGAACAGAATTGAATTAAAGTAAAAATCAATTTATTGCTTCTTTCTGGAGTACAATTATTTATTTAATTTTCTCTTTTTTTTCTTAAATCGTACTAATTTTTAATCAGTGTTGAAGATATTTAATTGTATATATGATAAGTCAAACTAAACAACTGAAAATAGTTTTTATTTATTTATTTAACAACTTGATTTTCAATTCAGATGCCAAACTTAACAAAACCTTGACAGTCAAAGAAAATCACAGTCATTTTGTGTTGTAACGTGAGTTTTACAAGACAATCTGCCTTAGCACACCGATGGATCAGACTTGCTTAAGAATACCGTGATTAAAAACACACAGGTTTGGCAAAGCAGACATCTGTAAAACATAATATCCTTTGCTCACTTTATCGAAAAAGTCTGTGTGCCACAATAAGTATAATTTTCAGGTCTGATTTTGTTTGAAAGCACTTTTATTCCTGAGCACCATCAACCTCAATGAGCAAGAAAAACAGCATAGAAGATTGTAAAGCCATTAAAAGAATATTTTCGCCACTCTTTGTTTTCATTTCCCTCTCCAAGTGCTTCTCCACACAACTCTCAGCCACACAAACAAATGCAAATCAGTCCCAAAACTTTACATAATGTAACTCGGACCCCTATTTTAGAACTGGGTTGAATGGCTCTTAAAGGGGGCCTAATTAATCTAAGTATAGAGGCAATGGGCCCTCTTGGAATTTTTTCCCTTCTTTCTCTGCACAGAAAGAAAGAAAGGGATCAGGCCTCCCCTTTCTGTCCGGAGAGGAGTCCGCCTCATTCAGCCATTTATGTTAACATTACTGAATGTTATACCCCGTGGGTGAGCAGAATCAATCACTCCGACTCTGTCCTCGCTCCTTTCTAACTGTTTTAAAGTGTGCAGCGGTGCAAAGGCGTCCAAAGATATATAGCAATATTCGCAGTGGTTTTTTGGCCTGCGTGTTTTAAGCAGCTAAGAAAGCCTGGTGCTAGAGTTGTCAGGTGCTGGGGTGACCGGAGAGAACAATGGGAGAAGAGAAGCAGAAGGCTTGAGATGAATGCTTTTGGTAAATCAGTAATAGAGCTAAAGGGCATAGCCTGTGGGGAATTTGCTGGCTTATAAAAGAGCTTTAAGAGGCCTTCATTCATATGGACCCAAAGAGATTTGAATTGCCCCCTTCACAATCACTTGAAAGGCAGAGCTCAGGGTGTTCCGAAACAAAGTGGAAATCACGCTGCCTTTCAATGGCTCTAATAAGCTTTTAACTATTTTACATTATGGCGTTACCCTCTTCATCTCCTCTCCACGAGGCATTGTTTTGCCATGTAGCAGGCCAACTTAAATGTCTGATTTATACTTTTCTTCACGGTGTATTTAAACAAAGAAAAAAATTGTGAAACCAGACGCGCGGTCCAAATGAATGGGAGTGATTCAGAAGGTAGGAAATGGGCTGCATTATTTGACCGACTCAAGAGAAAAAAAAAATTTATAAGAGGCTTCAGTTTTGTAGACAGAAGTGCATATTCGGAGGGATATCCACAGGCCTTTCTGATCAAAACAAGTCTAACGAATCAATAAAAATCTGCATTCGGTCACAAAAAAAAAGCCTCTCTACGGATATCAAGCAGCCCAAAGGCCATGAGTCACAGACAGCATCTCTGTTGCCATGGTGGGTTTTATTGCCCTGGAAATTGCTCCTCTCCACAGTCTGCAGGGGTCATGGGTTCAGCCGGAGACTGCTGCACCTTCAACTTCTGCGCACCGAGGCAGGGCATGATGGGAGGAGAGCCGCGGAGACGCACAGCCAGAGCCCTCGCCCTCTGGATGACACTCTGAAATTTGCGGATCCCTCGGCTGTGTGGACATTAAGAATTTCATGGTAATTGTTGAAGACAAGGAGGAGGGCTTGACCTCCACTGGCCTGATTGAGTTCTCATAAAAAGCCCATAGCCTGGGCCCATTGATGCCCTCAGACAGTAAAAAAAAAAACGATTGGTCTTCTGAGAGGAGTCGGGATGTGGACCTAGAGCGGATTAGAGAGTGCCATTACTGACTTCTTTAGTTTCGGAGCTCTTTTCATATGAATGTTCATATGTGAATGTTTATGTCTCTCGTTTTGTAAAGAACCTGTTTAAAAGGTGCTGTAAGTAATTAAGTGTTTTATGTATTAAATAATGCAGAGATCGTAAGCATATCTTTAGACAACATTATGATTTGATTAGCTGTCAAGATGTTCAAATGATTACATTTTCTGCTTTAAAAAGAGACTTTGTGGATCGTATCGTTCAGTCATCAATATATTTAGCATTCCTCAGGGATTCTTTATAACGTGTCTCCAAAAATCTCTCTGCATTTTCAGACACATGGTCCACATGGTATATTGCCATCTGATCTCAGGATCAAATCCAAATTCAGCTTTGCACTGCAGGAATAAATTATATTTTAAAATACAATCATATGAATAAATAAAACTTATGCATAAAAAAAAAAAATTATAATAAATGAATCAATTAAATTAAATGATTAAATGACCATATAAAAAGAGCACATTAAAAAAAGGGTTAAACTGGATGCACAAGCACATGTGCTAATGAAATATATCAATATATATTTTTAATATCTATGAATATATATTATATTAGAAAATATAAAAGATAGTCATGTTTAAGAAATATACAATTTATATATTTTTGTATATGTGTTATTTAATTAAAGTTCCATATTAAAATAAAACATATATTTTTGTCATAGTTGCTACATGTAAAGCATATAAAAATCATCAGATTTTATTAACAAAGATTTTACCGTGGGGATTTTGTATGTTAAAAATCTTATATTTTGGACTGATTTCGTTGTCTAATTTGAAGAGGCGCTTTGTGGATCGTGTCACTCAGTCATCAATATTCAGCCTTCCCCAGGGACCCCTTGTGTTGTGTCTTGTGTTCTTTCAGACAAATGCGTATCGTCATTTGATTTCCAAAATCAAATCAAATGTGAAAAATGCGTGAAATCCCAAGTATGTGTTATGTTTAGACAAACGAAGAAGAAATTCATAAAAGCAGTTTTTCACAATCCGTGATTCTTCAAAGGTCTTGTCGTTTTCAAATGTTCAATTTCAAATGCTATATAATATAATTATAATAACACTTTGTTTTAGGTTCTCTTAACTAGTTGCTTACTAGCATGCATATTAATAGAATAATTAATAGTAATTAAGAACATTATGCCTTATTCTACATAATCTTATTCTACGTCCCTAATCCCGAAGACATACACTAAAGTTGTAGTCAATAGTGAATAAGTGTTTTCTATACTAAAATGTTACCATTATTACATATAAATGTAAACTATTTTATTCTATATTATAATGTTGTGTCAGCAATACATATTCAAGAGTTTTCTCTGAACAAACACCTGATTTGCTGCTAATTATAGTTAGCAGTTATAGGTAGTTGTTCAGTTTTGAATTAAGGGATCTAAAATATAGTGCTGCAGTGAGAACTGGTTCTTAAAATAAAGTGTTACCAATAAGCAATAGTGCTTTATAGAAGGCTATAACCTTGAATTTGAATAGTTTCCAGCTGGTATTATAGGCAGCGGTTTGATACATGCTTGCCGAATGGCATTAGTCACAACTGACAGGTGATATGATCAGAATAGCCTGTTGCCACCAAATTGATTAATTGGATAGTTATCTGTGTATTCCAGGTCAGCAGAGAGCAGAGAGAGACATCAGTCTTATGGTGGCATAGCGTTGGTGCAGGTGCAGGGTCACGGAGAGATGGAAGACGGGGGAGAGGTTATCTCACGCAGCTCTGAGAGGGGAAAAAATCACATCTGTTTATCCAAAGCTGTTGCTTGGATTGAATTTCCCTGATTTTTATCTGGAGTCTCGGAGGAGCTGCCTCTCCAGTGGGAGTGGGGTGAAAAAGCCATCTATTTAGCAGGGAATCAAAGTTGCATGGCTTCCTTTTTGATTGACACTTTCCTGTCGCCGTAGGCTCTGGGCCCGGGCCTGGAGGGAGATGGAGGGGGCAGGTGAGGCGCAGGTGACAGTGCGTGGAGATCCTGGAAAGAGCTGCTCCTCCTCTAGCGGACCGATCTGCTCTCACAGCCACTCCGGTCTAATCAGACAGCACTTAACACAGTCTGCAGCACTTGTAACCTGCTGCCCTCCACTTTAAAGCCACTTTGAGATGCATCCGTTTCAAGCGCAGAGCTAGTGTATTGGCAAGAGGACATATTATGATAAGATCATGCGCTGATAGCGAAATGGGATTGATATTGTTGTCCAATAAATTGTTTTAAATTGATGAAAATGCACATCTATGAGATTGTATCCTACCATTCAAAGGTTTTGGGTCAGAGAGACTCTTGTTTTAGAGAGTTATTGTTAGTTTTATCTTTTTCTCTTTTTTTTTGTTTAAAGAAATTGGTTTCTAGATCAAATAAATGCTGAGCTTTTGAACGAAAATGCATCAAGGTTTCCCAAAAAAATATTAAAACAACTGTTTTGACAATAATCAGAAATGTTAATTCACAGGAATGAATTAATATTTTAAACTAGTAAAGTGTAATAATTTAATGTGTAAACATTTTCATAATACTGCTGTTATATGGTATTTTCAACAAAAATAAATGCAGCCTTGGAACATTTTAAGTTTTTTTAAAAAGACCACATTAAAGAATGCATTAAATTCGATCCACAAGCACATTCGCTAATGTAATATATCTCTCTCTATATAAATATATATATAGATACATTGTTTTTAATAAAAAAGAAAAAATTTAATATATATTCTATATATTTTTGACTATAATACACACACACATATATATATATTATTTTTTATAAAAATATATTTGATGTATTCTATATATTTTTACTTTGACTATATATATATACACGTCTGCCATACATTTCCACATGGGAGTTCCACATGTGAAATATTTTTTCTTGAAACTGGAAACAATCAAAAATGCTTTAGGAACCATTTTTTCGTTTGTTTGTGACAAAGTGAACTATTGTACTGATGATCAGATGCTTTTTGTATCACCTCAGATTTTTTGTTATCTCATGAAATGAAGGTTTGTCGCATGGTCACACGTGAAAAAGTCTTCACAAAGGTACGAACGAGGATGGATGCATGCGTGTGTGTTTAGAGGCGGAGGCAGAGTGTAGGTGTGTGTTGGCGGCTTTCCATTACAAATGAAGACAAGATTTCTTTACATACTGCAGGCAGCCGCTTGGAACCGGCAGCCCTCGGGCAAGGGCCCTCTGTGTCTTTGTCTGCCTCTCGTTCTAAAGTGGCCTCCTCAAGCCTTAAACCAGAGGGATGGCCTCTTCCTCAGGTTATGGGTGACATATGCCTAATCTACCATAGAGGAACATCTGCACTCGCTGCTTCAGTACAGGTGTAGGTGCTTCTCAAATGACTGAAGCAATGAGGCGACCAATGTGGCAATGCATTATGGTGTCGCCAAAGCACTAGATATACAAAATACAATCACTTTGAATTAGTGAGTGCTCACTTAAGACCCCAAGAGCCCAGCTGCTTTGAAAGTTCAGACGTATTTTTCAACTGAACTCTTTTCTGAATTTCAATTTGGGCTTGGTTAGAAATGTTTTTTGAAAGAAGTCTCTCCCCTGCAAATATCTGATGAAAAATGTTTAAATATTATTGTGATTTAATGTAACTGTTTTCTATTTGAATATAGTTTTAAATGTAATTTGTTCCTGTTATGCAAAGCTGAATTTACAGCATTGTTCTGTGTCACATGATCCTTCAGAAATTATTTCAATGAGCGTCTTTGATTTGTATTTTTTATCAATGGTTCATTATAAAAATATTATTTCTTTGAAACAACTAAAACAAATGAAAACTAAACAAAACAATTTTTTATTTTATTTCATGTTATATTTGTTTCCCTTTTGAGTAGTTTACCCTTACATTTATTTAAATTGCCTCCTATCCTTTGAAAGAGATTGATTTGACCATTATTATATTTGTTAGATTTTTTGATGTAATCAAATGTAGTCTAATATTTATATATTGAAGTGTAGTTCAATAAATAAATGAATAAATAAAACCACAATATATTTCTTACAATATGAACTGCACTTCCCAGCTCAATTTGTTTTCTTATTAATATCAATGTTGAAAACCATTGTGCTGCTTAACATTTTTGTGTAACCCATTATACATATTTTCTATCATAATGCATCATTAGATAAAATTATTATCTTCTTCCTAAAACAAAAATGCAGAACAAAACAAAATTCTTTTTTTTAAGATCTGAATATTTTAATATTTACCCTTTTGATATTATTATTACAATTTTAGATGTGATTTATTTATTAAATTTTAATATTATGTAACCTAATATTTAAATTACTCGAAGAATACAGACAAAATATGTCCATCTTGAGACAGATGTTTGCTTTAAAATGCAGTTAAATAAATAAATAAATCTGAGTTAGGGAGGCATGATAATACCTCACTTTTCTTACAATATGAATTGCGCTTCTCAGTGTTTGTCAAAGCACCCGCTCAGTTTGCTTTCTTCTGCATTTGCAAATCAAAGCGATGGCATTAGCATCCCAAAAAAGCGAGTGTTGATTTGAGGAAAGGTTTGTATGCTTTAGGCCAAATTCACCATTATGATACATCCATGAGAAAGCAGCTCTTGCTCCTAGCAAGAAATAAAACACTAATGGACTCATTTCCACCTTCATAAAGTCCAGGGGAAAGCACAAAGAGAGGATGCTCAAAGTGTCCAGCAGGATGGGTCGAGCAGCCTGTGGCAGAATACAGTTAGCAGGGATTGAATCCTCTTGTCAGCACCGAGGAAGGCCAAGAGGTCCTTTGACTTTTGACATTCCTGGCACTCGGTGGTTCCACTCCACGGACAAGAGAGGACAAAACAAAGGTTGAACTGTCGTAAAACTGACTGTAGGAGGATTCAGAGGGAGGGTCTGGAGCAGTGGGCTTTAGTTCTAACAGACAAAGCATATAAAGTGGGTTTACAAATTGAGAACAATGTTCAGGAATTTACAGTGAGATCAATACTCTCCCATTGTGCCCGCTTAAAGAAAGCCCACTCTGACGCCGTAGCGTTGAGCTAAAGCGTTTTAACCTGTTGATATGAAATGCACTCCAAATCTACAGTTCACTCTAACACATCAGATCAACACCCGGGATTAAGCTCCAGGATCTGCAATGCTTTTAGGGGTAGATGGCCAGTAAAAGCAGTTCTTGACACCTGTCTCCCCAATCAGACTTAAAATAATCCTCTATTTTCCAAACAAACCATTAGCCTCCCTAATGATCCCGTGCTGCTGACTCCAGCTCCATCTGAGCGCAGGGTGTGAAGGTTTCTGTTTAGGTGCTAAAGGGAAGGATTGCACTGATCTAAAGGTGAGTTTTGCGGAGGGCAGGACCATGCCATTTTCAGCACTCATCTGTTAATCTCTGTTTAGGATAAGGCCCCAAACAGAATTAGTCACAGATCTCCAGGGTTCAGGAGAGCAGCCTACAACCCAAAACAAGCAATCAGGGCTGCTCCTAAAGATCAGGCTTATCCGTAAACAGACTCAGAAATTATGAATGACATTTGATTTGCTCATTATGGTAACTTCTGGAAGGCTATTGTTATGAAACGGTAAATGCAATGGTTTGCTGAATGTAAAAACAATCAAAACTGAATGACGTCATTTTTTACTTCAGCCATACTATTTCTATTGCTGAAAAAAAAAATTCAGCTGTCTAAAATTATAGAAATTCATTGAAATTATATACATTGTTTAAGTTAAACTTTTCAAGGTCATTAAAAATTGTTTCTTAATATTTAATTATGAAATAGGGATTATGCCTGAATAAAAATTAAGCAATTTGAATTCAAATGAAAACAAATGACCAGCAACTAATCTTCTTTATATGTTTATATATATACTTTATTAATAATATTACTATAATGATAATAATAATAAGAGAAATATAGAGAGCATAGAGATATGATTAATAATAATATTTAAATTATTTTTTTCATTAATACCATTATTTGTATTTTTTGTCAGTATGTATGTTTCAGTATTTCTGTATGCGCTCAAATTTGTCTTGATAAAAATATCTCCTCCCATTACACAAAACGCAATTCATTTGCTATTCTTTTTATTAAAAATATCCCATTTCATGTAATCTAATATTTCCATTACACTTTTTTGATCGTGATCTTTCTAGTCTTGGCTCTCTAGGCTGTCCCTAATCTCCTTCCCTCTATTCCACCTTCTGTTTGTCATTAACTGGCAGTTATAGTTTAATTGGCTCTTGCTTTGAGCTTTTTGTGCCTTCGTATGACTCTCTGGGGTCTCTAGTTAAGTTTCCACTGAAGAGCGTCGTCCATCTTCTGCCGATTCTTTCTCCTCCTGCTGTCGGGGCAATTTTCTCCTCTTAGTGATGCTTCCTCAGTCTTGAGCTGTAGCAATGAGACACACTCTCCAAAATGATAAAGTACACTTATAAACCCATACATTGGATTAAATCTGAGAGAAAATGAAAGAAAGTATCGAGGGAGTGTTTATAATCAACAAACATATTAATAATAAACCCACAATGAATGCAATAACCTATTAAATTATAACCAATGCATTTAAACATCTTTTGTAACCTGAAAATATTAGAAAAATGAAAATGACTAAAAATAGAAAAAAGTTTCAGAGATGCAGACAGAATATATATATATATATATAACTGAATTCATTTTACTACATTATGAATAATATCAAAGCCTTTCTAATTTCTTCTCAAAACATGCATAAGAACTTGAGAATCACATGCATTTTGCTGTTTTACTTCACTGCATATGTGAAGGAATCTTGAGATGGAACCCTTTTTTTATGTTCAACTCAACTGGCTCTCTGTCTTTTCAATGACTTTTCTCTGAAGTGATACACGTGATATTTCTGACAGAAGTGAGGTCAAGTATATGTACCTCCCAAGGCATAACGTCTGTCTCTGAAGGGCTGCGATATGTAGCTGTGTGCAAATGGCTGTACAAACATGAAGGCTGTTTTGATGTTTTTGTGGTCGTTGACATGGGAGGCCATCTCCTTGGGAGGTGAGGGGTCTCCTGCCCTTGAGTGACCTGTGACCCGAGTGAGCCCTTCTGCACTGATACAGGCTTTCAGCCCTAAGGGAAGGGGGAGAGAGGGCAATAGCACTCATCTGTATAAGCTTTTCTTTTATCTTGGGTATATTCTTTGTGTAAAAAATTATAAAAACTAGGCTATATGAACCAGTTAACCATCAAGAAAATGTAATATCACAGGTTTAGACTGTCTTTTGTTTATGCGTCCTGCTTAAATGAGGAATACTACGCATTTCATGTGTGGTTGTGGATGGTGTGTTAAAGAATATAATAAAGAAGAGTGTGCAGGTGCGTTTCTGAGAGCAGCAGTTATGCCGCTGTGATTGAGAACAAAGAAATGCAGTCATAACGTCAACGCAGACATACATTTTTGGAGAAAAAGGCGCTGTACTTTGAAGTCTTGTGCAGATTATTACTTTTGTGAACGAGCCACACGACTCCGCGCTGATGTCTGTAAGATGAACTTCTTGAGAGGGTGATAAACATCATGCCTGTGCCCCCTTTTTCTCGTTTCAGCTGGCATGCGCCTTTCCCTGAGGCTTTCAGCTCGCGCTATTATACTTCTCTATCCCCGACACGTGCAGATACAAGAGCCTTGGCTGGACCTCATGCGGAACTCCCAAATAGAGGATTTAACCTGAACCCCTTCAGAAATCAACTGATCCACACATACACAACGTGCACGGTATAAAAACTCTCAGGAAGCTATTTAATTAAAGCGGGGGGGAAATGGATGCAGGCTTGTATGCATGAATTTCAAGGATAAGCTACATTTATTTTATATACAATATAATAATAATATATATAAATTGGCGTTTTAGGAATTTCTATCATAGAAAGGTTTAAAAACTGATATAAAACTGCCACAAGTAAATACTTGTTGATTTAGGTTTACTGTTATCATACTACTGTGAAAAACTGTATTTCGTAAGACAATAAATGTAATTTAATATACAGTAGGCTATCATAAAAACTGGATTTTACAGTTCACAAATAGTATGCCGTTAATGACCTTTTATTTGATTGATAAAATATTTAACAACAAGAATTATTTATATAAATAAATAAATATTTTTTAAATCTACTTAAAAAGCCTAATTGGTTATAATTATTTTTTTTATAATAAAAAAAAATTATTTGTTGATGCTTTGTTTTAGTACAATTATTTTTTAATTTATTAATTTGTTATATTTTTCTTTTTTTTGTGCAATTGCTCGCAAGGCCAGTTTTGGTGAACTTTGATTCAGCACGTGGCTTTCGGATACGCGTCTTTGTTATTAAAAAACAAATTACCTTTGTTATGTAAAAGTTATTTTGTAAATTTAAAGGACAAAAAGGTTATAATTTCACAATAAAGATTTACATTATGTGCTTGAGGTTTTTATTTTTGAGATGACTAAATCTCATGAATCTCAAGCGCAATCGCGTGTAGAAATGCATAAGTGTGGTTGACGGATTAGATGACGCGTCGACTCTGTATCTCGGATCTATATCCATGCACCTGCTGCATAACCGTTATTTTATGCGCGGTGACCCAGAGTGACGCTTCAATGGCTGCGCTCATCACAATGATGCCCATTATGTTGTCAGACGTTGCTATGAGTTGTTTATGCATGTCAGAGTAACACTTCGAAACAAACAAGCAAGCACAGAGTTTTTTTTGTAGAAAACGTTATATTTATTCGTACAAACACGTTTGCACCAGATTTATATTTTGAGGTAAATACATAATAGAATAGATCTCTTTATATACAATAAAAATACAATAGCATACAAAAGCAACAGGTTGAATAAATAAAACAAAAACAAAAAAGCGGTGGGAAAGCAGTCGTGAGAGCTAGGCTATAGTAACTGTACTCTGCTACGGATCAGCCAGACAGGAGAGGTTTCTTCGGGTCAGAATACATAATGCATAAGGCCAGATCTTTGTCTTGTCCATTCAGACTATTGTCACAGCGTTGAAACGGAATTTTCACGCTCGTTTCTCTGCTTTATCGCTCTACAAATTGTAATATTGACTTTTCACCTTGGACTGCAAAGGCCAATCAGTCTTGGTTTAAATTATAATTTTCTCTAACAGGCGTTTAAGGTCATGCTCCACAGAATGCGCAAAAGTGCAAAGGTATCGGAAAAGGCATCATTATCGGTAACAAAAATAAAAACATTCTCATCTGTGAACTGTCGTTAAGGCAAACAGTGAATACCTAATGTTGTGCTCTTGGTTCTATTAGCAAAGTAACAGCAAAGTCATCTGATTTTACACTACGCGCTTCTGCAGACACTATACAGGCACGAGAACGCATTAATAGATGCTAGGCACGAAGTTGTGGTAGCTGTAAACTACATCGGTCTGCAAGTATCCAAAATCGTCCATGGCCGCGGGGCTGCCCGGGTCTGAGTTGCAGTAAGACGGGGATGAAGACGAGGAGGACGCGCCGGATGGCCAGGAGCAAGAGTCTCCGCCGGGGCTGGGCGCATCTCCCATGCGGCTTAGTCCTGGGAGCAGCAGCGCAGCGTCTCTGGGCTTGCTCTGCCGCTGGTCTGCGATCCGTATGGTCTCGGAAAGCGCCCAGATGTAGTTGTGAGCGAAGCGCAGAGTCTCGATTTTGGTCAGCTTCGTGTCGTCGGGAAAGGCGGGCAGCACGCTCCTCAAAGCATCCAGGGCGTCGTTGAGGTTGTGCATTCTGTTCCTCTCGCGGTCGTTGGCCTTCAGCCTACGGTTCTTCTTCACGACGTGCACGGTGGCTTCGTTCCTGGCGCGGCCCCTGCGCCTCTTTTTCTGCTGGAGCTCGACTGGAGACGCAGGCGGCTTGCCGCAAGAGGACGCGGGGGACGCGGTGTGGAGACTGCTGCGCGAATCCTCGTCATCCGTGTGCGTAAAGGAGTAGTCACAGCTTGAGGTTTCCATGTCGGAGTAGACAGTCTCCATTGTCGGTAACCTGGAGAAATAACACAAGACAAGTTAGAAATATGCCAAAAACAAGCTCAGAAAGTCATTCCAAGTTCTCTGCGCGCTGCGCCGGGGATCCTTGCTCCTGCTGATACGCACCTTACGTGGGCTGTGAGATGAAACTGGGTGTTTGTGGTCTTGCAGAGTCCTGCAGATAGCTTGTGTTGAAGTTTAAGGCACGCGTCTGTCTTGCTCTTACCCCTCAATCAGCTCGTGTGAGCTTGTGAGCTTGGCACACGACTGGCCTCACCTACCTTATATACCCTGGTGAGACAATAGACGTACCCCTCTCGCTTTGGCATTTTTGTGAAGGATGAATGAATGGTTTGCATCAGGTCTGCCCCGTGCCGCACGACCATCCCATTAGCATAATTTATGCCTGTTGTTTGTTCGCCCTCTGAAGCGTGCCTGTAATCACCGCTGGCCAATCAGAGAGCCGGAGAGCTGGCCAGCCACGCGAGCAGTGTTGCGAGCTGAGCTGTTGCTATCTGTCCAGCATGCACCAGGCCCACTTTAACTTAAATCTCTAGAGGAAATTGAAAAGAAGAGACAACACGAAGTGGCCCGAGGCTAGGAGACAAATTTTTTCACATTTATATATTGTAAGCAAATCATTGCGCATTACAATGCTATATATATATATATATATAGGCTACACAATTGTTTTGGTTTGATGAAGATTATACATGTGACTTAAAAAAAAAAATCTTAATTTAACATTTTTAACAATGAAATCTTTCATTTAATTTGTAGCTTATATTTTGATACTTCGATGTACAAACTTTTTTTTTGTAGTTTGCGTAATGTTTTTGTTTTTTAAAGTGTATTTTACCTAACCTCTTATTTCATTATGTTAATATACCAACCGGTTCGAGCTTTTAAAATCTTGTACAGAACATTAGAAAGCTCAGTATACGATAAAGTTTATGCCTCCCTGCACTACCCACACAAAATAAAAACACTAAACTATACTAATTGAAAATACATGCAACCCAAAATATGTATGCTAACAGCTACATAAGAATAGAAATGCAAAGTTAAAATGAAATATATCTATTTATGCATAAACCATATCCTATATGAGTTGCTTTAATGCGCACTTTTACTTCCATGTTTCCCCCTTTATGTTTCACATTAAATGACGTGGCCTTTTTAAAATGCAATATTATTCTTTAGCGTATATATTACAGTATTTTCCTATTAAAAGAAGGTTTTGTGCTGTATTCGCTTTATTCCTCCCTGCCTGCAGCGCGCATCTTGAGTTATAACTCACAAGGTGAAAGATGCAGTTCAATCAAGCTGCTCCACAGTGCCCGGTGCGGTGCCTTAAGTTTTATTTAAAGACATCTTTATGAGACAGCCATACAATTGTTCATTAATTATTCAATTTATTCAATTGCAAGCAACTCGCCCCTCTTTGGAAAAAAAACTGAAGGGGCACTATTTAGAAATAGTTTGGCGAGAGACCTGCGGCGCCTTTCTCCGTGCGGCATTATGGCGATAGGGGCACAGTCATTTATAAATAATTACACAATGTTTAGAGTCTTCAGGCATGTATGATATATCAAAGCGATTATAAGGTGAATTGTTCCATTGTGCGCCTCTGCTCTCTCTTCTTTTCAGCTCTATACGGCTTGTCCCCCGTCCAAATTCTGCGCCTCTGAGCTTTTGTCACTCATTTTTCTCGGCCTGCGACACTCCAATAGCATTATTCTTATTCAAATAGTCCCAGCGTGAACAAAAACACCCCGCTTCTGAGGCACGTTTGTGCTTTCTCTGGCATGAAGTGAAGCACAAGTGGACTAGATGCATAATTTCGGATGCATAAACTTCTAAATCTTCCGAGAGACTCATCGGAACGTGCTTTGGTTACAAACAGCAGACATATTTAACTATTCATTATGTATTCGCATTCGTTATATTCAATGCATTAAATCGGCGTGCTCTTTCTTGTCCTGTTTACTCTTTTATGGCGAATGCATTGGTTTTAAAGCCCCTCTGATGGAGGTCCAGACTGGGGTGATGGGGGAGATCGATTTTACTATTACAACACCAACCTGTCAGTAATAACTTCAAAGAGGGAAAACAGCTTGAATGACTATTTTGCTTCCAGTCGGAGCATTAGCGATCTGCTCTGGACCTGGCACTTATTGCTCTTATAAAGTCATAAAAAAGTTATTGTTTTACAATGTTACTTAACATTACTTATTTCCACAGAAGTGATGGATGTGTCAGAGTTTTTTTTTCTTTCTCTCCCCAAAAAGGGGCGGTGGGGAGGAAGAAGGGCTTTGCCCACAGCTGAGAGATGTTGCCAAGGAGATTTTGACAGGATTAGGCACAAGTGCACGAGACCTGATTGCATTTCAATGGCAGAAACACGTGAGAAAATGAAACAACTGAATTACTTAAAGAGGGTCTGATCTGGACCCCGAAACAATCGTGCACGCTGCACATTTTAAACGCACGTGGTTGAGGGTCTGCTGCGAGTAAAGTGAAATATGCGAGCTGAATAGACGTGATATTTCAATGCACAATAGCTTTTGCAGCATTAAAACGCGCCAGATTTGCATGGCAGGTGTGGAAAGGTGCATTGCTCTTGGACTGGCATGTGACGTGTGAGGCTCTCTTTATTCTCCGGGAGAATGGTCTTTTAATTTATTTTATATCTGTTTATGCAATTCGAATTAAAATTCAATTTTGCATTCGGCCCAGCATTAATCCCCGGGTATTAACGCGATTACTGTTCGCAAAAGATCTTTGAGTCAGAAAGTCTGATAGAAGTTTTCACATGGTAATCCCCGGAATAATCCTTTCCCCTGGCGCTGCGGCAGGATCGGGGCCAGAGGACCTTTTCTCCTTCTTCAGAATTCAAGCAGGGCAGAATAGGGCCATTACTTTTGAATGATAATTAATTCCTTACTCCAGTGCTTCAATTGTACGAGGATACCACACCCCAAATAAGAAAATCACCCCCACAAGGCCTAAAGAGACTGAAAATAAATTCTAGGGTTACAATGTTTAAAGACACTCCCTGCTCTAATAGCCTTGGAGCTGTAATCAAATCTTTATTATTTATTTATTAGTTAAATGCAGTGCATTTTGTGCAAATGAAATATTTCTTTTTCAATGTTTGCGAAATGTTGCATCATCTCCTTTCTTTCTTTCTTTCTTTCTTGTATACATTCATTCATCCAAATACATTTTTTGCTGACAGTTATACTGGATTTTATTGTGCTTTATTGACAAGCCACAATTCTTCAAGAATGTAAGAAATATACAGTGATTTATATTATTTCTGAAAAAAATTCTTTGTATTTTATTAATAAAATAAACCATTCATGTTTTAACACCAAAAACAACATTATGTTGTTTTACATTATAATTTATTGTACTATTATTTTTCAAAATTGTTATGTGTGTTTTTATGACATTTATTACATAAAACATTCATTAAACAAAATTATTATATTATATTAATTTACACAATTTTTTTGTGTGTTTTTAACTTAATACTACTACTAATACAATATAATTTTATACAAATAATAAAGATATGATTATAATGATTTCAGGAGTGGCACGTTTTTCTTGCATTTGCATTTATGATAACTTAAAGCTGCACTTGCAGAAACATTACATTCCTGTATTTAAAAATGTAATCGTAAATGAACAAATATACCTGCAACATATTTTTTTGTCTCTATTTACAAGATTTCAGAACAGGTGCTATTATCAAAATGCAATGGAATCTCATTACAAGCGATGTGAATGTAAATTTTCCTCTCTCTTTGTGAGTCAGACACATAATGTACCAGTTCGTGAACCTAGTGCTATCAATCAGATGTCCAAGTCTAAATACAAACCCTACGGTGGGGCATTCACTTGTCTTGGTGTGTTTGTGCAAGTGCATAATTTACCTCCAGTTTACCCTGCATCAGTGCTAACAATGAGAGCTGTGTCTCTAAAGACTTTATATTTGAAAGTAACCAGGGCAACTCTTCGGTAAAATGAGAAGAAGCTTTGCACAAGCTACATCAGCGTAAAAAGGGAGGAAGTATACAGCCATTCCCTGACTAATGATAAGTTCATACACCTGACCTCGCCAGACTGTTGCATGCATTAGACTGTCTTTCTTTTTTATTTTTCTTTGAAGGAAAAAAAAAAGTGCCATGTGCCTTTCTGTTTCTAGATGTGATGCCCCTGGAGTTGATGGCATCACTTGTAGGTGTTCGAATCAGCCATATGGTTTCGAGTGCAATAACTTGAATCTCTCGCCAACAATGGAGTAATTGAGAAGGGAAAGAAGTCTGAGCTTGACTCGACAAAGCTGCAAAAACTCCTTCTTTCACTCTAATGAAGCTGTTGTCTGGAGATTCTGTGTGGGGCTGGGAGGGTGGTGGTGGACGTGATTTGTCATACAATCTGAATCTTTAGGAGGGCTGGAGAAAGACCTCCTCTCCATATGTCTGCTTATTTTGCATCTGAAAGCTACCTTTGGCGAGAGCAGGGGAGAGGGGGAAGGAAAGTAGTGCGCTGAAGCTCAGGAACAGGGCTTTCTTTCCTTCAGCTCTGAGAGCACTCAGATCAACACTGCAGCAACTACGGCTTTGCTCTCGAAAAAACAAAAGCCCCACAAGAGAAATAGATCTCAAAACGGTGTGTTGGTTGAAACAAATGACAACTGTGGTAGGCTTGCTTAGGTGTAACTATTTCAAAAATGACACCTAAAAATGGTAACATTAACTGGTTTTATTCAAGTCAAAATTATGATTTAAAATCACTGAATCAACCAACAAAACTCAATTTTACGGGTTAAATCAAGTCGAAATTATTATTTTTTTTTTTGAAGGTATCAATTGCAGGTCACCCCTTTTTTCACAGTGTATAATATTTCCTTTGTGTAAATCGGTCAAAGAAAATTAGGCAAAAAGAAAAGGAATAAAAGGAGAGTTATGCATTATGTATTTGTTTTCTGTGTGCATATATATTACCAATCAAAAGTTTGGAAACAGTAAGATTTGTAATATTCAAGGCTGCATTTATTTGATCAAAAATACAATACAATTTTTTTTTACCATTTAAAATAACTGGTTTCTATTTTAATATACTTTACAATATAATTTATTTCTGTGATGCAAAGCTGGATTTCCATCAGTCATTACTCCAGTGTCTAATATGGTGATTTATTAATAGAATTATCAATGTTGGCAAAGTTGTGATGGCAAATATTTTTTAGGAACTGCAATACTTTATTCAGGATTTTTGGATGAATTAACGTTTTTTAGACTTTTTCTTAAAAATGTGATTTTTTTTTCTAACAATATAAATCTTTGCCATCACTTCTTATCAATTTAACACATCCTAACTAAATAAAAGTTTGAATTACTAGCCCCGAACTTTTGAATGGTGGTGTATTTTGTTAGAAAGGATTTAATAAACGCTCTTCTTTTTTAACATTTTATTCTTTCAATAATAAAAAACAAACAAAAAACAAAAAAAACAAAAAAGAAAACAATCACAGGTTCCAGAATAAATAAAGCATAAATAAATCAACAGAGTGATGATACTGAAAATTCAGCTGCACCTCACAGGAATAAATTAGATTTTAATGTATATTAAAATAGAAAATTGTTTTTTTACATCGCAATAATATTTTACAATATAATTTTTCCCCCCTGTTTTTCCTGCATAAAGTGATTAAAATAATTTATTTTACTGTGATAATGTATTTTGTAAATTAATGTATATTTTGTATATTTAATGAATATTTTATATGTTTTATATTTTATGCATTGTGTAATTCTTAATACACACTTAAAAGCTGGATTTATACATTTACAAAAATGTTGATGTGTTTGTAGAAGTAATAATTACATATTTCATATATTTCATAAAATAATGTATTTTAGTTTCCTCTGAAATCTGAATATACTTCTGTATTGCAGAAAGCAATTAAATGAATTACATTATCTTAAAACAATGCATTTATTCATTTATTATTTATACATACGTATTTGGCTCAGAAATGATGGTTTATTGATGTATTTATAATATGATAATAATTTATTTATATATTTCATGAATTTATGTATTTAAATAGTTTCCTTTGAAAGCAGAATTCACTTCTGTTTTGCATATAATAATACAATAATATATTTTATTAAATAATGTATTTTATTCATGTATTATTTACGCTCATAGCTATGGTTATTTTAAAAACAATATTCAATTTTTCAGAAAGTGATTAAATACAACATCAGTGTTATTTTTAGAAATAAACATAAATACATTATGCCAAACTACATTTAATAGCCAAAAATACCTTAAATGGCAATGGAGAGGCTACTAATACTGCAGCATTTTACTGTTACTTTAAGCAACCTAAATTGTGTTTCTATTGCAGTTGTTATATTTCTTTGCACTGGAATGATAAAAGATAGCGTCACCAGAAAGCAGGTGCAGTATTCCTTCTCATGCAGACCTCTTTATCATTTCGATTTTCAGCATGGACGTATGCTTCAATATACTATTAATATGTGATATATTGTATGTTTTCACAAAGCCTGTGACTTAAATATCTGTCAAATATTTCCTGTGCGTAAGTGAATTAGATTTGCACTTCAAAGCACCTTTTTGAAACTGACGGATTGCTATGTGAGTTGATATATAATTCCCCAGAAAGAGAAAGAGGGACTATGCAGACTTTGATTAAATGAAGGCACCGTCTCGACAACCAGTAGGCCGTGAACTTGTGACTGCGAGGACATCTGCAGCCCTTTTATAATATCAAGGTTAATGCGATGAGTGCCAGCTCTCTGCAAGAATGTGGCTCGGACAAAATGAAGAAGTCCCCAAGGGCCGTGCTGGGTTTAGCATGATGCAAACCCCATCCACCATGCTCAGATATTTGTGGACATCTGCCCATGCTCATCAACATGCATGGCTTTAGTCCTCAGCTATCTGACCTGCCTCAGCAACAATGGTGAGACAGTCTGATCTATAGCACTCCACTGCATTTGCTTTTATTTGCTTGTGAAAAGAAGCTTTTAAAACTTGCTATTAAAGCTAAACAGCAACAAAACTGGATGGATACCTTTCAGAGACCTTTTCCTGGATTTGCACATTTAAGCTTTATTTGCCACATAACATTTAGTGCAAGGGAGTGCCTCTTTACACGTCACGTATCAGTGCTGACTTATTATGGAAGACATTTACAATGATTAAAGTAATAATACAGTTATCTATTTAATCTCAGTCATTTTTCTAAGTGTTGTTCTTAGCACAGCTAGGCCTACTACGAAATTAAGGGCATTAAAGGCAAAAATGCACACTAAAAATAGTCTCAACTGAAGCTTTGGGATAAAAATATATCCCTTTCTACGTCTTGGGGTTCAACAGCACTGAAATTGCGCTCTGTGTCTTTAGAGTAAGTATTCATGGCGTAATCTTGGAAATGCAGTGACCTCTTGTGGTCATGTTCTGCCTTTCATTGCTTGTGTGAGCGTTCAAGACGAGCCTCGAGGTAACGTTTTATTGTTTTTGACCGAGTAAAAAACAACAAACATAATGTTTACTTTGGAATTCAGTTACCATATGTTAAAATGATATTATAATGATTATGATGATTATAATGATATTCTATATTTCTATACGGCAAACTCCACTACAATATTTCGTAATATATATTCCAGTTATCTTTTCTTTTCTTTTTTTTTAGGGGTAATACAGAGGTGAGATAGTATAGATATATAATTAATCTAGCAGAACAATATTTAAATACATATCTCCTCAGATTGTGAGAAATACATAATCTCCCTTAAAAAAACTTTAACTTCCCTTAAACTTTTTCGTTGTATTTTACAATTAATGTAGGCCTACTTTGCCAGGGAACATTACACAACTGTATAAAATTGTAAAATGAAGCTTAAATAAAACGTAGCCTATGGGATGAAACAAGCAGTGACGTAACATAATTTAGTCACCTTATAACACCTCATAATAGAGGGGCACTTATTTTAAATCATGTTTATTTCTATAAAAGTACAAAACAAAATAATTCAGGGTTCTAAAATGTATTTTCCAAATTTTGGATACCGAAAATAAATATGTAACAAAACAGAACAAAACAAAACAATAAAAGAAATAGTTGTTTTATCAAATAAATAGCTCAAGACGTTTTTTTGTTGTTGTCTGATTCGAGGTTGAACTTTATTATGCGAAAATGTCTTGTAGGAAATTGTTTGACTTTTAATTTGAAAAGTCACCCGGAAACACTCTTGTCGACGGATTCGTGCTTTGAGTGTCGGCGCCTGGACACGCACAATTCAACACTAGCCGATTTTTAAAATTAAAATCGAGATATTTGGAAGATAAAAACTCTTGAGAGATGTTTTATCACGTAAGTTCGTGATGGTTCCGGTTTTACGTGTAAAAAGAACATTAGCGTTAAGTATTCCGTATACTCTTTCATGTATTGTCTGATATTGTTTTGTCTCGGCTAACGTTAACTTAACGTTAACTGTTACCTGCGCACTCACTCACTAAGTTAGCTTGTTAAATGCACTCGTTTTGAAGGTTGATGAATATTAAGTTGATATTTGAAATGAACAACAGTGTAATTGTTAATGCGGATTACGTGTTGGTGTAAACAGATTCTAGTACATCAATACATTTTCGATTATTGTTTTCATGATGGTTATGAATTTCCCCCAATATGATCTGTATCTATTGTTGCTTTCTCAATATCCATCACAACAGATCTCTTTGGAGCATGAGATTCTCCTGCATCCGCGATACTTTGGACCCAATCTCCTGAACACAGTCAAACAGAAGTTGTTCACTGAGGTGGAGGGAACATGTACGGGGAAGTAAGTCCGACACAAGAGATCTGACTTTAACAGTGAATGTTATGAAATATGAATCTTAAGTGTGTCTCTTGTTTTACAGGTACGGGTTTGTTATTGCAGTAACCACAATCGATAACATTGGAGCAGGTGTTATCCAGCCTGGCAGAGGTTTTGTGCTGTATCCCGTCAAATATAAGGCCATCGTGTTCCGTCCCTTTAAGGGAGAAGTCGTGGATGCTGTCGTCACCCAGGTTAACAAAGTACGGTCCATTTGATCTTCTATTAGTGCCCTAATTGTCATAGTTAGTTCATGGAGAGAACTTACTTGCACAATGATCTTTGAGACTCGCTTTCCCTGCTGAGGATTTTTGAGACCTCAGCATAAGGTTTTTCTCTCTTTCTTTTCCCAGGTTGGACTCTTTACAGAAATTGGCCCCATGTCTTGTTTCATTTCTCGTCACGTAGGTTCTTTATTTCTAAAATATTCTGAATACTACTCAAAGACACTCGTAATCGTTTCAAATCTGTGCTTTTGTTGTGTCTAGTCTATTCCCTCTGAGATGGAGTTTGACCCAAACTCAAATCCTCCTTGCTATAAGACAGTTGATGAGGTAAGATTCATTCAATCACCTTTAGGGAATGTTTTATTAAGGAGAATTCTACAAATCATCATTTACTCGAGTCAAGGTTCAATCGTATGGTACGAAATTAGGACCCAGGTCCTGATTAAAGCCTCATAAATAACAGAGTAATATAATATAAGAATATATATGTATATATACATGAGTATAAAAAAAATAAGAGCAGTCAGAGATATATTATGCAAGAATTAAAACGTTGGCTATACAAGAGTATTGCACATTTACAGAAACTATTGCACACTTTGTAGATTGAACATATTGGGTTATATATGTATTGCACCATAAGATTATATTTTGCACTACAAATATAGTCCTTTTCAAAAAATTTGCATATTGTGATAAAGTTCATTATTTTCTGTAATGTACTGATAAACATTAGACTTGCATATATTTTAGATTCATTGCACACAGCTGAAGTAGTTCAAGCCTTTTATTGTTTTGATGATTTTGGCATACAGCTCATGAAAACCCAAAATTCCTATCTCATAAAATTAGCATATTTCATCCGACCAATAAAAGAAAAGTGTTTTTGAAACAAAAAAAGTCAACCTTCAAATAATTATGTTCAGTTATGCACTCAATACTTGGTCAGGAATCCTTTTGCAGAAATG
>JAUMHQ010000019.1:5234880-5247800 GCA_032361165.1 Enteromius paludinosus | reverse complement strand
ATTTGTACTTACACACACCATTCTGAGGGTTGTTACATGTGTGTAGTTACAGAAATATTACAGCTGTAGATACTATGAAGCAATGTGTACTTACACTGTGGTTACACACTACATACACATCTAGTTACTATAGAAGTACACAGGTATTAGGGTCACTTAATATAATGTGGGACCTTAATTTATGTCAGTGTCTTAACATTATTATGATTTTTAGTGTGGAAAATTTCCGCATACTGTAAATTAGCATGACTATGCGACACGATCCCTAAAATAAATATTTTATTTGATAAAAACAAGCTTTTGTTTATGCACTTTTAAAAAATGAAACATAATGCTGTTAAATCCTTCAAAACTGGCCCCATTTAAAGTTGCATGCAAGGGCATCGTTTTAATTAACAAATCAATTAATTTTGCAAGCAAAGACAAACCTTTTGTTTTAAGCCTTTGTTTAATCAATTTAAAAGTGTTTGTGAATAATTAAATGTACTTAGAGATATTTGTATGGAAATCATATCACATTATTAGAGACTACATTATAATGGATGAACGCAGGAAAAAGGAAGTTGAGCGCAGAGATGGTGGTTATTTCAGATAAAACAAAGCTCTAATGTCCCTTAACGCATGTGTCTTTTCTCATCTCATCAGTAGCCAAAGGTGCAAGAACATTTGTCGCAGCACTGTTACACTTCTTACATTACCAGGTGAACTTCAGCTTATGAAGTCGTCCAATTAGGTTGCTTAGTCTGTGTAACCAGCTGCAGTCTAAAAAGAAGAAAGAAAAATTTGCGCTTTTTTCTTAATCGCATAGTGTGGATTTTTATAAAACAAACAACATGAAATGTTCACAAAAATGACAAATTAAAAGGTACATTATGTACAAATTAGCAAGTAAGGTGAGCTGGGTTCAAATTCTGGTCTAATATAGAGCTATTATCATTTCTAAAGTATAACCTATACGAAACACAATAACATAAATGTTTCTAAAAACACATTAATCAGATGTTATACGAAATAATAATAAAAAAGAACTGTAGCTCCAAGTGACCACAGGCCTTTATTCTTTGTCAAGTATCAAGTAAAAGGAGCAAGGGTGGATGATGACAAAATGTTCATTTTTTGAAAGCACTGATCTGTAGAAAATGAGACTGGATTGGGCTGACCTAATTTAGACATGTGAATGGGGGATATCTGACAGCGTTCTAGACAAACACGCATTTAAAATCCATTTGGATGAAAATTCGTAGGGCGCATCAATGGACATGAGGCAACAGCTCTGAAGGATTAGATTGCATCTAACTGTGCATGAATCATAATTCACAGTTACAATGCATGATATCAGCAGCCTTTTGATTTCTTCTTACATTCGACGATATAATGGCACCATACATTGTGATAATTATTATTATTGTTCCAAGAGCTGTGTCTTCCAATAAAGCTAGACACCCTCCCCCCTCTCTTTTTTTTTTTTGTGGGGGGGGGATTTTGTGACTAACTTGGTCTTGCGCATGTTAACTTGTGTCTTGCAACCATAGCAACATCTAATTGCTTGATCTGATTCCTCACCTAAGATTTCTTGCTTCTATAGCACTGCAATTAAAATCATGTGAAGAGACCGCAAATAAGACAATAAAATAAAAAAACGTACAGAAGTATGACTCTTGACTCACTTTTATTGTTGCTTCAGATCAAAACATACAGACTTTTTTTTTTTTTTTTCCTAAAACAGGTTCAGGTCTCGCTGCTACGCTGGTTTTCATCAGAAAAGCTTTGTCATATATAACACATCCCAGGTCATGAGTGTGCATCAAAGAGGATGGATGGATGGATGAGGGAATATTGTTTTGAGCCCGCTGACAAGAGGAGCTCACTAAGGACTGGACTATTTTTTCCTACTTTTCCCTGTGCCGGGGGTGGAATTTAAGCAAAGGCCTGGTCCCTTGTGCATGTAAACTGTTGATCAAGCACAAGCGAGCAGGGATGAGCCAGTTCCGATTGATGACTAAACTATTGATTGGACATGAAAAATCCCTAAGGTTGTTTCTTAAGTTAAGCTAGGCAAGTCTTACAAACACATCCGCAACTCTAAAGATATTAAAAGAGACTCTTGTACACCGGGGACCTTTTGGTATTCACATTAGGCCTTTAGAACTTGTTTTCAGTATTTAAATGCCCAGAAAACACACAGGGCATCTGACTTTCTGTAATCCGACTTTGCACCAGGCATTTAAATATGTGGTCCTAGCTGACAAATTAATTTCTCATGCAGCGCGTCATTCATAATGCATTATTACAGTATGTTGACATTGCAATACCATTACATCGATAAACACTTTAAGATTTAGGCATTTGTCAAGTAATAACCTATTGTGTCAAGGAATACACTTCGCAGATTAAAAATGCATTACGATTCGAGTTACTGTGTAACTTCAGCAAAGAAAACAACTTTATTTGTGGGGTTTATTACATTGAGCGTAATGCAAAATTCAACAGGCTGCATTTCTGAGCAGTTTCAATCACTGCAGATGATGCTTCTTCACAGTACACCACCTTTTTATTTGAATTATATTGATAAAAAGTCTCCACTGTACTGCTTTTTAATGAACTGCATCAGTAGCGACTTTCACAGGGAATGTTTTGCTCAATCTAAGATCATTTTTGATCTTTCCGGACAAAAAGGTAAGCAAGTGACCATCACTAGGTGGCAATGTAGTGACACAGGAAAAAATAGAATGGTGTGCCTCCCGCAGACCGTGTGCACGTCTAGAGAGCAGCAATTTCTCCATACCGTCTACAGCATCTCCTCTAATTTTCTTAATTTAATCTGAGGCATTTCAAAATCGTTTGTTAGACCACTTGACAGGTTCCTCAAAATGATGAAAGATGCATTCATACGCATTTATAAATAGCATGCATAACTTACAGAAATGGTTGTGCAATGTGTCATTTTTGTCCGTTTAACTGTAATCTCTCTAATATATCGTGCAGATGGATGTGTTGAATTTCTAACTATTCAAACAACCCCCCCCCCAAAAAAAACAGATAGCGTCCAGCATCTTTCACTCGGAAGAAATCTAAATTGCTCATTCCTCTCGGTGTCTTTTAAGATCTCGCCACGGACAGCTGGTCTAGAACAAGCATGACGTTCTCACACACCAAGCTTTTCCAATGTCTCGCAAAGCTCTTCTGCTGTCTACGGCATCGGGAACAGTGACAGGCCCGGGTAAGAGAGCTGAACTGGCAAGGCACGTCAGACCTCGCAGTGATTTCTCGGAGAGCTATTTCACATTAGCATTAAAGTGGTCCTTAACAAAAAGGAACAAACAGTCTGAAAAACAGCTACTCGAAAAATGCATTAGCGGCTGTAAAACGTCTTTTGACTTATAGTGGATGAAAAACAAAGAAGGTAAAAGGGATGTGAATTTGATTTATCAAAGTTGTTCGTTCTCATTTATTAAAAATGCAGCAGTAAATCAGTCGAGTGTCTGAAGTTGGAGATTCTAAAGGGAATGGAGACAAGGGCAAGAAATTGCTACATAGAAAAATAAAATAATGCATACGCAGCAATGTCACTGTGCCACGCACACTTGCGGCATTAGAACTAAAGCCCCTTTGTGATCTGTGTATGGATGTCAATGTTGACAAGTGCCACAGACAGAAAATCCTTTCCCTGAGGGAATATGCAAGCTAGGCACTATCGTAAAGTGATCTGGCATAAAGCAAAATAAAGGGGTTGTGGAGGTTATCTGGAATACTTCCTCTGCTGCGCGTGTCGTCTCATGTACTGTTTCACAGATGGCACCTCTGTGATGTCTGAAGAGTAAAGCGTCCTCTCCCTATGCTTTGGTTGGAGGCTGCCGGTGCCTTTTAACATATCTGTGCCACTTTAGCCCTTCGCACACCACGGGATAATACATTCTCGGGAATGAAAACAAGTAAAGCACATCAAAGTGCTTTAATAATGCAAATCCCACGGGACACTTTGTCCTATACAAAAAGAGCTCGCAAAATATGAGGTGGCAGTGGAAGTAACTTCACATATCAGTGAACTGCGAAGCTGGCGGAGCTCAAAAACTTCTATGGAAGGTTTAAAACAAGCTTTAATCAAAATACTGAACTTAAAAGCATGCATAATATATATTATACATCCACGCATGATTACATATACAAAACAAATGTTGTTTTTTAATTCAAAACATTTCCCAAAAATAAGTTGGTTAGGTTTGAACGGATTAGTAAGTAGATATTAATAGTTAATAATAATAATAATAGAAAAATTGTGTAGTGCTAGGGCACCTGTGTGATATATATCATATCTGAAAGGAACTAAGAAATTCATGATTTTATTCAGCAAAGATGCATTATACTGATCAAAAGTGACAGTAAAGACATTTATAATGCTACAAAAGTTTCTTTTCATGGCACAACACTATCACAGCACATTTTTAAACATTGATAAATATGTCTTGAGCATAAAATCAGCATGCATTTAATTCAATCGCGATTCTTGCTAATTCTACTAGCAATTTTTGAAAACTTTTTCAGTGTAGAATCTGAGGATTCCCGTTAGTCTTAATTTGCTGCATTCATGTATATAATTAACTCTGCAATAATGAATCTTTTAAGGACAGAAGCCAGCAAATCCAATGAAGTCAAATCAACTACATAAACGACAAGCCGTCAAATGTGTTAAATTCTCTAACCCCATTGGCTTTACAAAACGGGAACTTTTCAATTCGGTGAATGA
Organism: Enteromius paludinosus; assembly: GCA_032361165.1. Lineage (NCBI taxonomy): Eukaryota > Metazoa > Chordata > Actinopteri > Cypriniformes > Cyprinidae > Enteromius > Enteromius paludinosus. Next base: position 5,243,056 of record JAUMHQ010000019.1, on the reverse strand, counting down.
AGGGAAAGGGTTTAGAATAAAAAGAAAAGGGGAAATGAAGTCAGCGGGGCATCAGTGGCACAAGCCTTTGCTTAAAATGGGAACGAGAGAGCTACTGATGCAAAGACAGAGCTTGTACTTGAATGATTGAGGTTACGCAGGTGACCTCATAAACTAAAATCCATGGCAGCTTCCCAAGGTGAACGCTGAATTATGCTGTCATTAAAGGACAGGCCCTGGCAGCCAAGGTTAGTATGTAAAACATAATCATCTTCTTCCCTCTACCAGTCCGTCATTAGTTGTTCTTATCAAGCAGAATTTATCACACCTTCGACTACCTCCGCTATCACAAAGCGAGATGCCGCTGGAAATTGGATTCCAGTAAAGCCTCCGAAATTGGATCTGCACATACCCGCCATATTAAGCCCAGTCATGTTAGGTTAAAAAATGATGTCTGATGAGAGAATTATTCTGTCTTGGAGTATCAACAACTTAAAACCTGATTTCTGATCCACTCCCGACACTTAGCTTGAACCGTGGGGGACCCTCCCATCAAATCATGTACATTTGGACACCCGATGCTCATCGCCCAACGAATTACACCGCTGGAGCAAATACCACCCCATCTGCGTCATATGGAAAAATGTCGGGAGCTTACAGAGTTGATTTCATGTTACAAGCAACGCAAGAGGGAATGTGGCTCTCAGTCCCAGCCACTAAACGCGCTTGTCCTTCATTGATCTTCCCTGCTGACTGCACTGGCGGCACACTGCTGCTTTTCTCTGTTCCAAAGGCTTGCAAATGTGCTAATGGTATTGCCAACCCTAAATCTGCAGTGACTGGGAATGTGCCATCATGTTAAGCAATAATTCTTGCTGAGGCTTTTCAGAGGTCACACAGTATGTGAGAAAATATTACACATAAGACTACTGCAACACTCTTTATATCATACACCAATTAGTTTGCATGCAAGACTTGTGTTAAATATGCTATATAGGCTTAAAAATGTACCGCCGATAATGAACTTTGGAATATGATGGGTTTATTCTTGCACATGCCAAACCTTGGTGTTTTGTGTAACATAGCCATGTAAAAAAGTACACGGTCAAGACTGCCTTGTTTTTAAACACAAGTTCTTTGCTCACTGACTTTGGGAATATAATACAGCCGAGCAGATACAGCATAGCTTTTTGAAGCCTAACAATAAGTTTGATTGGAAGAAGATTTTATAGTCTGTTAACTGGAAGATTGCAAGTTTGGGACAATAAATACCGGACTTTACAATCACTCTTAGTAACAAAGCATTTCCAGCAGAAATTCAGTCAATGTTTTTTCATCTAAATGTTCCTACAGGTAAAACCCATTGACTGCTATAATAGTTCCGGTTTTTATAATAATAATAAATATGTTACATATAACATACATACATATAGATACTGTACACATACACACACACAGTGAGGTCAATTTGATCACCCTGTGATTTGGCAAGTTCTCTTACTTAGAAATCATGGAGGGATCTACAATTTTCAGCATAGGTGCATTTCCACTGTGAGAGACAGAATCTAAAAAAAAAAAAAAAAAATCCAGAAATCACATTGTATGATTTTTTTTAGACAATTATTTTTAATACAAGATTTTTTATTTGGGAATTACTGTGTCAAATAAGTATTTGATCACAACCACTTACAGAGGTCAAATGGTTCCTGTAGTTCTTCACCAGGTTCACACACACTGCAGGAGGGATTCTGGCCGACTCCTCCATTCAGATCTTCTCTAGATCTGTCAGGTTTCGGAGCTGTCACTGAGCGTGACAGCGTTTCAGCTCCCTCCAAAGATTTTCATTGGCTTTAGGTCTGGAGACTGGCTAGGCCACTCCAGAACCTTGATTTGCTTCTTACGGAGTCACTCCTTGTTTTTCCTGGCTGTGTGCTTTGGGTCAGTGTCATGTTTGTAGACCTAGCCACGACCCATCCTTAATGCTCTGACTGAGGGCCCCGTTCATCCTCTTCTTAATACAGTGCAGTTGTTTTGTCTTCTGTCCAGAAAAACACCCCCAGAGCATGATGGGTCCAGCCCCATGCTTCACCGTAGCCCTTTCCAGCTTTGTGAAGGTCTACAATTTTGTCTCTTGTTTATTTTTTGTTGCTACTTAGACTTTGGCTAAGACTTTGACTTTATTTGACACAGTAATTCCCAAATAAACAGTAAAAAAAAAAATAATACGATGTGATTTCTGGATTTTTCTTTTTAGAATCTGTCTCTCACCGTGGAAATGCACCTATGCTGAAAATGTTAAACCCCTCCATGATTTACCCTCCAGAGAACATTCAAAATCACAGGCTAATCAAATACTTATTGACCTCACTGTATGTATATATATATATATGTATACACACATATACACATGGTTATAAGGAACACCCCACTTGAAAGATAAAAATAGATCTTTGAAGAAGAAAAGTGAACAATACTCCATGAGTCATGCACAAAATGTATTTTTCTTTCAATGCGCTGAATGTACTCCAAATCCTTTACATAACTGCTCAGGGGTGAGTGAGAGGTATTAGCTGAGTTTTATGGTAGTAGTATTAATCCACTTAAGGGACATTGTCATATGAACATGATCTACTTTCTAGAGGGATGTTTCCATCATGAAGTGAAATTTAAATCTCGTCTATTACTTTAAAACTAATGTCTGCTCTCTGCATGCCAGCAGATCTCAACCATTTTCCTGGAGCACCTCAACACAGCACATATTCAATGTTGAACACTTGTGAACTGGTTAATAGCATTAATGCTAAACATCACAATTATAATTCACAAAAAAGGCCAGACATACTGTAGGTCATTACAACCATGAGCATCTAGCTTTGTGTGTTCAAAAGCAACACAGTGATACCTTTTTTAGTCCAACAGAGAAACTGGTTGGTTGTAGAGTGACACTCAAATATTGCCATTACTGATAAGAAAACATTTGATTATAACTACCAGAACTGGCTTGTACCAGTTTTGAGAAATTACTGTCCTAACTAAAATAGCAGCATGATAGTCTGATACTGCGTTTATATAAACCTAAAATTTTAGACACAATGGACATAGTTATTTGGTCCCACCAGTGAAAACAACTCAAAAGAAATTTACAGCAAAAAAGCTGCAGATTGGTTGAGTAAAGAATTAATTGACTCCTTCATAAAGACAGTCACCCATTAAATTCCTGAATTAACAAAATGGTTGAGTGAATCATTCAAACTACTTAAAGGAAAGACAAGGAATGATTTAATGACTTATCATAAAGACTTTTTTCCATTGCATTTCTGAAATGATTTGTGCAAATGATTCAATAACTGTTATTGCATCTACTTTTCTATGTTTTAATGTGCATTTGCTGGATAGAAATGCCAAGATGTGCATAAAATCTAAAAATGTGCTTAAAAAAACGTATGCACACATTATTTGTATAGGACACAAAGCAAAACAATGACTACATTTATTTTTGAATAAATGTATCATATCTGATAAACTTCTCCTAGTTTTTTTCTTGGTGATATTTAGTGCCACAGTTTACCAGGAAGTGACCATTTTGTTCTCTTTTACTCATTGGATGGAAACAGCGCTTTATTTGCAAATGTGTTTTGCAATATTTTCAATAATTTCGCTGCAGTTTCCAGTTGAATGAACACCAGAGGCACGCCCATAACTTTTATTTCCTTTTCATACAAATGTATGATTTATAGGAACATTTTTTATTAATAAAGGCTAATTTTTCACCCACTTTGTGATATTTCAGTTTTGCTCATAAGTTTAATTCTAATCTTTGGATGGAAACATAGCTGATGACTATCACCAACCCCGAATGAATCCCAGAAATGAATTCAAATGACTCATCGTAAAGACTTGTTCAGATTCGAATAGAATTGCTTTAGTAAATGATTCAGTGACTAATTGATGGACAAATGGGTTGAATGACTGATTAAAATCACTAGCTTGTAAAGCTAGCCACCTATTCCGCATAGCAATGTAAAAGTCAAAAAGATTTACTGAAAAGCCCCCACCACTCTTACAAACCTTGACTGTTTGACTAAAGCGAACAAAAAGTCCCAGAGCATTGCAGAACTCCTTGAATGCAACTTGAAGAATCGCATTCAACTGTGTATAAACAGGATACATACAGAAAGAATTCGCTGGAATTGTTTGCATTTAACAAAGTCTGCAGGACACAACTAATGACATTATTTTAATAATGATGACTATGATTTAGTGCTGAACTTTGCATTGTGCTGACACCTGGGATGTAATGGCTAAGCTGTGAATTAAGTCCCAAATCCCTTTGATTCCTCAAAGCTGCCTGCACATCACCATAACTGATTTTTGCAGGGACAGCCAGCGCTCAAGCCGTACTTTGTGAGAGTCCGGCTACTTGTTATAATCCTGTATAATGGAAAGTGGAATGTCACCTTGTCTTGAAGGTACCAGATAGCCTTCTGTAAAAATGTCATTTAGCTCAAGTGCAGATCACATTTAATTAGAAGAGGGGATTTAAATTGCCATGCATCAAACATTGTGGATGACCAAATGGCGGGAAAAAAAAATAGGCTTTGGGCCAGACTCCATGAGCTCCACACAACCCATCAAAATCCCCTGTGCCACAGAGGTCAATAAGCCAACACTGAGCCGTCTTAATTAATGATGACCAAAGCATGCGGGAGAGCAGAATGGTAATGTTCAGCCTAAAGAACCTGATGAAAAGGACGGAGAGCATTTCGATAACGAAACATATGCATCATGAAAGTGTCTAACAAGTCAAAACAGCACATGATAATTGAACCCAAATACACCACCCCCTCTATTTATCTCATAAAGTCACGCTGTAGCTCTGCAGGTTACCATGTCAATAAATTCTTCACACCCTTCACTGCTTTATTTGAAACGCTTCTGTTTATCAATTCAGAGTTCAAGGGGGGTGGGGTGGGGGGTCTTCAAGGCATCTGTCAAAAAGTGGCAGCTAATTTCTTGATGCTTGTTAACCTGTCAGAAACAGTGCATATTTTTATCACTTCACTACCGCCTTTTGTTTTAGAGTAATTCGACTTTCATTAAGTTCCACGGTACAATCAATAACAACTACACAGGTGTCAAAGTCAGTTAGCACACATATGCTTACTGTATGATGGCGCATTCACAGAACTATCTCTTTCACAATGGACTAGACGAAAGAAAACGTTCACTTCAATATTGGATTACACTGGTGAAAGATTTATCTGATTATGCAAAGGCAAGCACGTAACGATATCAAAGAAATAACGGCGGTCGTCATAAACGCAAAAACCTTTACATGAAGATCTGGATTTTAAAAGGACATCTGAATATCCTGCTGGGCCCGGCAGTCCAAGATCCACTTTACTCTCAGTGCACGCTGAAGGACATTTCAAACACATAATAATGCTGAAGGCTTCTTAAACTTCTTAAAATTGCACAAATTTAGAACGGATGAAAACTAGAACAAATATCACTGATTTAACCTCACAAATTATTCAAGATCGAGTTTTACAAACTGTTCCAGCATCTCCCCGCAGTGTATTTTTAACTAGATGAAATGCGATTAAATAAGGTCATCTCTAAAAATCTATTCGCTTTGACGCAATAAGCACAAAGCACATAGCTTTTTTCATTTGCTGTGTTTGTCAACGTTGTGTCAATTATTACAACTCTCTCCTGCTGGTCTTCGTTGGTGGCTGGAGTCTTTCCAGTTTAACCACATTGATTTTCAGCACGGATTTTAACGGGGGAACAAAAATGGAGTATAATAAATAGCATCTTTGCAGCTTAGTGACAAGCTGAATGGATGCGTTCGGTCCTGAACAACAGCAACGTGTTGCTTTTGTTAACAGCAAGTAGTTGTTCTGATAGAGATAAGACGCAGCGTATGTGTCATCTAATCATAATCCTACATTTTCTTCATCCATCATGTTTATTACATTATTATAAAATATATATTTCCGCTTTAAAATCTTGATAAGCTATGTTTGAAGAAAGTAAGACAGCAGATAAGCACCTGCACATTAGTTGACTTTTAAAATGTGTCCTATTGCTTAGCAACAGTTGCTAGCCGACAGCTGGGTTAATGAAGTATTTTACTTAGGAAAATAATGTGTAATTGTGATTATTAATGTTAATAAATGTCATTTAAACAGGGTTTTATCATTATGTTGCATTAAAGGGATATACCATTTATTTACCCTCTTGTTTTTCCAAACCAGTGTGATTTTCTTTCATTTTTGACAATCAATAGAAGATATTTTTGAACCATACACTAATCCTTGACATTTATTGCATAAAAAAAAAAAACCTTTTTAATAACACAATTAAAAGACCATCTTTCACATTTTGTCCTATTTTATTTGATATACTTCAAATATACTTGTCTTTGTTTCATAAAACAAAATGATCAATTTAAAAGAATAATAAGAAACAAAAACAACAACCCATGCTATATTTTAAATCATCTGAAACTGTACGATAGAGTTTATATTATCTATATAAATAATTGAAATGCTATATTATTATTCACTGATTTAATGCAATTAACTGCACCATGTCATTTTCAAACATGCGTGTACGAAAATTTGAATCCGAGCAGGAGACGAGGAAAAATGATTTGGAATAGGTTTGGAAAGAAATTAGGGTGAGTAAACACAGACAGAATTTTCAGTTTTGGCTGAACTAATCCTATAATGCTTTTGCCATGTGTAGACTTCTTCTCTGTGGGCCTTATTTTGATACCAATATAAACTCAATCAGTCTGGAGCATTAAAAGACGTTACTAATACATGTAGAGAACAAGTAAAAACTACACTGATTGTAAAAAAAAAAAAAAAAGCAATCTGCGCCAGAATGCTCATTTTAAAAACATGTAAGACATGATAAGTTTCATATGAAATACATTTTGTTGAAGTCTCTTGTCCCTCTCTGTAAATGGAGGTAACATTGTTCCTTGGAAATAAAAATTGCTCAAGCAGCCAATTTCCTTCAAAATGATGAGTCACTCAGCAATCAGAGTGAAGAGCTCCAACAAATGAGTACAAGTAATACGGTTAGTGATTGCGAGTTCTGTCACCTCGCTCATTCAGTGGCCTCAAGGCAAGAAAGAGCAAGGACATGGACTTATTTTTTCTGTAGCTACTGTATACATTGTTGAAGTGATAAGGCATTGGCAGCGGTTTATTGGGTTCACGTCAATCATTCATTAGCATCAATAAATGACATACCTGCTTGAGAGAAATAGAACACTTCTTTCTTTATGCGGTCATAAGTGAGATTTTATGAGATTTATTAATCCTCTGCAGCAGATACTGTAGCTTGTTTACAATTAAGCATTTTTTCATGATGTGCAAAACTCAGATAAAGGGAGTGAAAAGCAGAATGGATGGGATGTCATTATTCATCTTTTAGGCTTCCAAATTAAAACATATCGGATCAGGTTACACCTTTATTCTGTTGTTTTATTCTGTTACTTTCAATATCATGTTTTTTCTCCCAATTATGCAGTGTGGTAAAGGAACATTTCAAACAATAATCAACATTTGATAATTTATTCACCCTCTGGCCATCCAAATTGTAAATGAGTTTGTTTCTTCATCTCAACAGATCTGGAGAAGTTTAGCACTACAACACCTGCTCAGCAATGGATCCTCTGCAGGAAGCAGCTTGTTTGTAGTCATGTGATTCTCAGGACATGTGAAATTCTAAAGGAGGGCAGGACCTGGAAAGCCCAGATGAGATGGAGGACAGTATTGTACTGGTTTAGACACCACTGCAAGAAAAACTTATCAACAGAAAATCACAACATATGTTGGACATGATCATTATGTTATAAAGAGGAACTGAAATAGTAGCCTGTCATCACGCAGGAAAGAAACTTGTCCTCCAGTGCATGGTTTAATTAAGCACATTCCATTTGCCCTAGAGTATAACTCTGAAGGTGTGCTTTACCCTTACCAATGGGAATATCTTTAGGATGTTGCATATAATCATATAATTCAATAAAAAATTGACGAGCGCAAATGTTATAACTCCTATAACTTTTGTGTCTAAAAAGGAAACTTCTACAAACGCATATTCAATAAGGTCATGCTAATTCTTTACTGCACTTAGTAAAACATCACAGTACCATTTTAACTCCAAAACGGTTGTGCTG
>JAUMHQ010000019.1:5204167-5234780 GCA_032361165.1 Enteromius paludinosus | reverse complement strand
ACCTACATCTTGGATGCCCTGGGGGTAAGCAAATAAACATCAAATTTTCATTTTTGGGTGAACTATCCCTTTAAGACGCACATGTATATCTGTCTGGTCTTTGAGTTTTTAAAATGTTGTAGATTTAAATTAGCTAATGACAAATGCTAAAACGAATGCACAAAGGTCTTCTTTATCATTCTCAGTTTTGTTTAAGGTAATAAAATAATTTTTTTTTTTTTAAATAACTAAATATGTAAAATTATGGTAGCCTATTTGGAGTAAAAAGCGTCCCTGCTGTTGGAGCTAAAGGGACAGAGTAATTAAAATGATAATTAATAGATGGCTGACTTTTCCATTTGTTGACATGACATGGTTACATTCAGATAGGAAATATCATATATTATGTTGGGTGTCCATAGTACAGATAATTACAATGTTTAGAATGAATATTAATGACATCACATAATAAAATATAATTAGCTGCTACTACTTCTAAATATAAATTCAATAAATATTGGATCACATTCAATACTTTCACAATCTTTACTTATTAAAATGATTTTGTTATATTTATTAACAAAATAATTTTCTTTTATTTTCTGGAATAAGCAGAAATATCATAATCATTTTGTGTGATTGTCATCACTCAATACTTGAACATGCATTAACTTATTAAAAAACAAACAAACAAAAAACACATTATTTTAGCTAAAGAATTTGAATGAATAATGTCATTCCAGGCATGAACAAGGGCCAAAATATATAATAATATAATAATATCTAATCAAAATGCCTCCAGTTATTGTTCAGCTCAGAATTCAAATAAAAGTATGTGTGTTTTTATTTACAGTTGTACTAGATTAAGTTACGATAAAGAGTCTTTAAAAAGGGAAGGATGTGGTTTTTGGTTTTTATGTACACAGGAAGATCATGTTTCATAAAAAAAACGGCATAGTTTAACTAAATCATGTACAGGCCCAAAGCTGCCAGGCTTATAGAACAGAAAAGATGCTGTTTGATGTTTTCCGTTTGTTTTTTAGGTCCGAGGCAATAAGGGACGTGAAAGAAGAAAAAAACAATCAGATACCCTTCAGTTTTTGCCATTTTCTGAGTCTTTTCACATACTAATGCACACGAAAAGCGTAATTATTCCTCTAAAGCTTCTCAGCATTCCTCTCTGTTTACATGCAGGATTAACTGAAGCGCAGGACAAATGTTAGAGCACTTTGACATCACTTCCAACATTTACCATAATGTTTATACCAAAAGCTCGCGCTCTGAAACATGAAATATAAATACAGTATACCGATCAATACACGAAGCAAACTCAGAAGAGCCGGATACACACACATGGGTCCAGAACTCAAAGGAAGCCGGCACAGCACGGTTCTGGAAAAAGACACCCAGTCAAGATGAAGGCAGCTCAGAAGGACAAGACTTCCAGAGAGTGTAAGGAATAGAAAATAGCCACAGGGCTGTGTTCAATAGACTGCCCGAAACCTATTGACCTCATTGCCTTGAGTTTTTGTGTCCTGCCTGAGGCAATCGCTATCAAACATTAACACCATACGTACTGGATTGTGTCTCTATCCAGCCCCAGATAAGCCCTGGTCATTTGTCCAGCAGTGCCAGAGCACTCCAAAGGCACCGGAAGGGGGTGTCGTCGGGTTCTAGGTATTTTCTTTTCCCCGGATAACCCTTTGTCTGTCACATTTTATGCTTGGCATCTCTTACAGCTGTAATGTCAGGACCCATTAGCGTGTCTCGGTGATGGCATGGAAAGACAGAAACTCCATACTCCAAATGTCATTTGCTTTTGTCATCTTGTTGTGAAGCTGGAGACGAGGCTTAGCGTCGCCGCTTGTCATCAAAGCCATTCGGTGACCTCAGCCCACTCGCCGTCTACTATACAGAAACCCATATCATATGTATGATAATGACGTTTCCTCACCAAACCAATAGAGTTCGAGGGCCTTTAGATTATGTTGGTTATTCAGTGGGATTTGTGTTTCTGGTTTAGAATAGATTTCATTTGAAGCTAAGATTAGTTGCCATTGGTCAGCATGAAGGTTCACATACCGTAATATTCCAAGGTGATCCCTTCATAATTTCTCACGTTCCTGATCCGTGCTCTCCGCTCTAATATTTCATAATTAGGTGAACCCATCAGGTAGACAATTTCATTTTCAATTAAAACTCTTCGCCTCTCGTGACCTTGAGCGTAGCAGGGGAGCGCTGCATATAGACAGCTGCTTGGTATGGACCGGGTCCGGGCACCATTTAAAAATACTTTTTAATTTAGGTTGAACCCCTCAGCATCTAATCGGAATGCTTGTTCACCTTCATGCAGGCTGGGAAAGTAAATTAAGGTGGACAGAGTAATATGTTAACATGGTTTCTGAAAAATGTTAACATGATTTGGCTCGGAGATGTATCGGTGGACTCGGCTGTTTGGATAGAGCCGCATATCACAGACTGAAAGGGATCGTGACTGATGTATGCAGACAAATAAATAGCCATATTTAATAGAATAACATGCACAAATATTATAGTCTGGAAATGTGCATGCATTTATAATATATATTTTTTATGCGTGTGCATGTATGTGAAACGTTCATTTCTAGATAAAAACACTGCAAATTAAAAGAATCTTGTTCGCTGCTTGCTTAGTTTCTGGAAGTCTTAATTTAAGTGTTGGACATTAGTTTTATTAAAATAAAATATATATATTAAAATAAGAAATTAAGAATATAAATATATATATATATATATATATATATACAATACATACAGAAAAGGTTTTAACAATACACAGATATGCTAATTAATCAGTTACAAAAATTATAAAACAAATTTTTGGGATAACATCTACTGGTTTAAGTTGATTGTGGGTGGTCAATAAAAATCTAACAATTAAGTGACAAAACTATTAAGCAAATTCTACCTGGTCACTATACACAGAAAGGCAAATCAATCAGTAAATACATTTCTGAGAAAAAAAAAAAAAACAAAAAAAAAAACTCTCCTATTTACTCTTCATCTGTTTATTTTTTGTATTTTACTTGTTATTTTAATTAATGACTTCATTTAACTGCAGTGCTCTACTGGTGCGCATTAGGTCTGGTTAGAGTTGATTGCGGGTTGTAAATAAATACCACATAGTAAAGTGACACAATAATTTAGCGAAATTCACCCCACACAGCTTTGCCACAGAAGCCCATAGAATTGCTCAGACATGAATACATTTTTGCATAATGCCACAAATAGATAATATATAACTGGTGCGCAATCAAAGAATCCATGAACTCAATGTGGTGCCAATCAGCTGAATGTTTATTCGGCAAGCTCCTGCTTTTCATTTGGAAATCAGCAGAGATGTTGCAGTGAATCATCAGTCAATTGCTCTGAGCTGATAGAAAAAGTTGATTTCTGATGATTCCCCTCACCATGCATGTGCCGCATATGCTGTCAGGCATTGCTGGAGCCACATCCAAAAATAGCCTATTATGGGCACTAAAACAGTCAGTCTTCATGGGCCAACAAACTAGGAAAATATACAGTATAAGCTATATACAGTCCTATACATCAACAGAGAAATTATATATATATATATATATATATATATATATATTCAGTCGCATAAATTGTCTTGGGCATTTCAACTTGAAATCTGTGAAAACTCCATTTAGACTGTTTTGGTGTGATGTGTCATAGAGATACTGCATGAAAGCACAGTATAACAACATATAACTACTCTATTCTGCGGCGATTGTATCACACAGAGAGAACAAATGACAAAAAGAGTGCTATCTAAATGTAATAATTGACTATCTGAAAATCCTTACCTTACCACCTTCAATCAATACAACACTCACAGATAAGAGTTTTCATTTTCGATTCCCCAGCTCAGCAATAACATGAAATGATGTGGTTGCAAACAGATAGTGACATTAATTTTGCACAAGCCTTTTCTGTGGTCGCAACGTCCATCTCGGTACGGTCTAGTATATTCCATATTGAACAGTAAATTATCGTAACTCGCTTTATTGCACGCAAAAAATCACATAATCAAATACGCCGGCCATTAAGAGCACAGAGCTCTCCTCCACAGCGGTTTGAAAATGGTGAGCTGTATACATGTTACCAAGATGAATTCATTGAGTTTGACATTTTTACTCCTTCCTGCCTATTTCCCCTTTCCTGCGCTGCATCATCAGAGTCTTAAACCTGCTACGGCTGGTTCATGACCAGAATAATGGACTGAAATCACTAGCTGAAAGCACAAATGATCATTTCTCTGGAAATGTGTTAATGTGAATTCATGTGAAACATAGCGGTGTAAAGTCATAATAGACATTTTGCACCCTAGAAATGTCAAGAACAAAGACGACAGGAATGACAAAACATGGATCCTCTGTGGAGGTGCAATATTGAATATTCCTTCCAGTTTTTTGTTATTGGATATGCCTCAGCTCAGACTGTCAGGAAATGAACTCTGGGTAACTAGCAGCGGAAATGCCAAGCAGTGTCATTACAGATGAGAGAGGAAGAAAGAAAGAAAGAAAGAAAGAAAGAAAGAAAGAAAGAAAGAAAGTAAGAAAGAAAGAAAGATGCCATTATAGACAAAAGGAAGAAAGAAAGAGAGAGATAATAAATATTTAAAAGTAATGAATAAAATTAATTATGGCAATAAAGAAAGACAAAAAAGAAATATATATAAAAAATACAGAATAAAAACAGAAACAGAAAAAAAAAAACATAATGAAGAAGGAAAAAAAAGAAAGCTGCCATTAAAGACAAAAGGAAGGAAGGAAGAGTGAAAGAAAAAACAAAAAACAAAACAATAAATCAAATAAATTAATGAAAAATAGTAAATACAATTTTTTATAAAGCCAAAAATGAAATAAGAAATGAGGGAAGGGAGGACAAAAGGGAGTAAAAGAAAGAAAGAAAGAAAGAAAGAAAGAAAGACAAAAGGAAGGAAGCAAGATAGAGAAAAAAAAAACAATTAATTAATTAATAAATACAAAATAAATTAATAAAAAATTAATAAAATTAATTATGGCAATAAAGAAAGACAAAAAAGAAATAAAATACAGAATAAAAACAGAAACAGAGTTCATGAAAAAAAAAAAAACATAATGAAGAAGGAAAAAAAAGAAAGCTGCCATTAAAGACAAAAGGAAGGAAGGAAGAGTGAAAGAAAAAACAAAAAACAAAACAATAAATCAAATAAATTAATAAAAAATAGTAAATAAATTTTTTTATAAAGACAAAAAAAGAAATAAGAAATGAGGGAAGGGAGGACGAAAGGGAGTAAAAGAAAGAAAGAAAGAAAGAAAGAAAGAAAGAAAGAAAGAAAGAAAGAAAGAAAGACAAAAGGAAGGAAGCAAGATAGAGAAAAAATAAAAAAAAACTATTAATTAATTAATAAATACAAAATAAATTAATAAAAAATTAATAAAATTAAGTATGGCAATAAAGAAAGAGAAAAAAAATAATAAAAAAGGACTTATAGAAAGAGAAAGGGAGGAAGAAAAGGACTACATGAAAAAAATATGAAGAAAGAAAGAAAGCAAGTTGTTATTATAGACAAAAGGAAGGAAGGAAGAGAAAAAGAAAAAACAAAACAAAACAATAAATCAAATAAATTAATAAAAATAGTCAATAATTTTTTTTATAAAGACAAAAAAAGAAATAAAGTAATGAGGGAAGGAAGGACGAAAGGGAGTAAAAGAAAGAAAGAAAGAAAGAAAGAAAGAAAGAAAGAAAGAAAGAAAGAAAGAAAGAAAGAAAGCTGCCATTTTAGACAAAAGGAAGGAAGCAAAAAAACCCAAAAACAATTAATTAATTAATAAATACAAAATAAATGAATAAAAAATGAATAAAATTAAGTATGGCAATAAAGAAAGAGAGAAAAAAACAAACAATAAAAAAGGACTTACAGAAGGAGAAAGGAGGAATAAAGGTAGTACATGAAAAAAATATCATGAAGAAAGAAAGAAAGTAAGTAAGAAAGCAAGAAAGAATGAAAGAAAGAAGGAAAGCTGTTATTATAGACAAAAGGAAGGGAGGAAGAAAAAAAAAAGAATGAATATCAATAATGAATAAAAATGAATTATGGAAATAAAGAAAGAAAAGAAAATGATAGAAAAACATAGAATGAAAAGAAAGAAATGTCATTGTAGATGAAAGGAAGGAAGGAAGAGTGAAACAATGCACCCCTTCATTTAAGAGCGTGCTCTTGTTTGTTCTTGTGTGATGTATCTGGTTGAAGGCAGCTGCTCATCCCAGCACGGTTCTGCTTGACTTGTGTAGGTTGACTACCACCGATCCATCTCTCTGGCAAGCTGCAAACTAATTTACTAATTTGCTTGTGGCTGACCTGGGTCATTTTTATTTATGATCCATTAGTGAAATATATTCAGACATCAAACCCCACATTAAGGGAATGATGGAGAATTACACAGCCAAGTAGTGGAGAAAGCCCTCGCTCCACCCAAATGTTTGAAGGAGGAAGGCATGGTGACAGGCACCCTTTAAAGTTGAAAGCAGAGGCCGAATGATTTGAAACAGGAGCGCGCCGGGAGAGGAGCTCGCAGAAGTCTCATTTATAAACTGGACTACGTTTCATACAAGGCACAGTAAAGTAGGACAATTACCATTTATAGTGGTTGCACGCCCTTTGCAGTTTTTCCCCTTGCCTTTTTATATGAAAAATACTATACATTTTGCTATGGCCTAACATATTGAGTGAGGGGACACCGGTGAGCTGCTGTTTGGGGTATTGAACTTTGTAAATGGGCGCAGATTGCTCCAATGCTTCAAGTGTCAGCTCCTTATAAGATGAGAGCAAAGTAAAGTAAAGTCATTAAAAAGCGCTCCAACAAGAGTTTCATCTTCATTTATATCGAATGCTGCAGTTGATGTTTTAAGTGATGGCCAAAGTGTGTCTGCACCGCGCTGATTTATGGAGCATCTGTTCGATCATCAATCATCGCGGCCAGAAGTTAATGAAAATAAAACTGACAAATAATGCACAAACAAAATTAGCCTCTGTATCTGCGAATTTCATCGAACCGGGAATGAACCCTGTGTAAAAAGGCTCACAGGGGGCTGGCGGAGAACAGGTTCGGATGGAAGGTCACTGGAAGAAAAATCTCAGGCCCCGTCTTAACTATAAATAGAAAGTAAACCATGGCCATGAGCTATGAAGCAGCACGAAGGCGCGATATTATTAATTTTGCTGAATATTTCAGCGGCACGTCGGGTGCTTTTTGAAGAGCTAAAGAAGCTTCTGAAGTGAATAATTCTCCTTTTCGTTCCAGAATTTTCTTACTGCCTGCTTGTGTCAATACAACTTCGTGTGAGGTGTTTCTCGCTGTCTGCCAAGCTGTGATAAGTGTCTTATTCCAAATGAATAGCAATTCACCACAGCCTTCTGTGTACATACGTTTACTTCAAATTGTTAATTAATTCATGTCCTCTTCTATTTGCCTTTGATGTTTTTTTTTTTGCGTTTCGAATGAGAATCCAAAATGAGGCAAACAATAGACGAGTGTGCTGGCTTTCTATCTCGAGCAGGCTTGCGTATTTGTGGATGAGGAGTGCAGAAGTGAAATAAAGGAAATTAGTGAGCTTTAAAATTCCTGAGAATATCACTATTTGGACACAAACTAGTATAAATATGAACATGCTAGTTTTGGTCCAATCTTTTTTATGGTATAGGTTTATTTCTGAAAATCATAGGTTTACAGCTTAAAGACTTTCTAAAAATATATAATAAACATTAGCCCTGTGGGGTTACTAGTGGGGTTTTAAATTGCAGGTAACAATTGGGCATGAAAGAGCCAATTACAGATTTAGTTGGCAGTTTTATGCCCCTATATAATCAACATATATATATATATATATATATATATATAAAATGTGTGTGTAATTATATTTTATTATTTAAAATTATAGTTTGTAATAGAATCTAAAAAAAGAGTAAAATTAATTTAACATTAATATTGTGATTTATTTATATTGTGATGTGTAATATTGTGAATTTAAAATAACTTTTCTATTTTAATATAAATTAATAATTGTATAATTATAGAATTTATTCTCAGTAATTAATAATCCAGTCGTCAGCTTCTCTGCTTAATGTGTAATGCATCTTTGCTAAAAAAACAACAAAAAAAATAAACAAAAACAACAACAAGAAGCCTTACTGACCCCACACTTTTGAACGGCAGAGTGTATATACATAGCTTTACATGTTGGTATAGTATGTGTATGCGTGTATATATATATATATATATATATATACACACAAACACAGTATATATATAGATGCCGTCCGACACGCTAGCCTAGCAAGGATGCGGGCTCTCTCCTCTTCGCAGCATGTGAAAGGCGAAGGCCTGTTGATAGCGCACTCGCAGCTCTTTGATCAGTGCGTAGCTATTCCACGCCCTGCTGAGCCCCTCTAGCCAGTTCTCAGTTTGATCAATGAAGATGAGTTTCTCTCCCTAATGAAATCTGCACTGGATCATGGGTTTGTCAATGACCACCACGAAAGGTCAGGCCATAAAGAGGCTGTTTTCCTCCTGGAGAAAAGGCATCGCCGTAATGAGTTTACATTACATGAAATCTGACACAAGAAACTCTATAACAAGTTATGCCTTCAGTTTTAATTAGGTCAATAACTTAATATAGTCTGGGTTAGAAAATCTCTAGGCTAATTGAATTTGACCTCTGAACTAGTCAAGTCATTACCACCTGTGCCAAAACACAGCACAGAGCCACTTTTAAACACACAGCGGGTCGGGTCAGACACAGGAGAAACGAGCACCACAATAATTATGAATCCATGTTTATCTCAGGATTTTTATTCACTCGTGCTCTCTCTTCATTTGTCCATTGGCTTGCAGGGCGGCCATTTAAAAAGCAATTAAATGTTGACCCAGGGAGTGCAAGTCTTACTTAAAATGGAAAATCTATTTTGTTTCTTATTTATTATATTTATTACCCTAACACAAATACAAAGGACCCATAAAAAATAAGCACCATCAAGCCAAATGAACTTACATTCATGTATCTACTTAATTTTTTAACTAAGGATTGAATGAACTAAAACATTTTGCCATTTAGCACAAGATATTTCAACACAAAACGGCATCTTATTCACCAGCCACTCACAATTCCTCCTTATTTCAGAATTAAATTAAGTACAATTTAAGTGGTGGATTTCAGCGTGTGCTGTATTCACAATGTGCTAGCGATATACTGATATAGATATTTTATCAGATCTTGAAAACCAATAAATAATAATATTTGAAAGTGGATAAACAGTACATTGGCTGTATACATTTTTTAAGAAAGCTCACCTTAAGATTTATGTTGTCTGTGCTTTAAACGACAGCAAACCTCTCATGCAATGGAAAAATGTTCTTTGATCTTATTTACATTTTCTTTCATTTTTATACCGCTATAATTGAAAAAATGCCTAGTTACTTATATTAAAGTTAAAAACCTTAAGAAGTATACATATAAAAAATACAAATGTCCTTATGCCATGGAAGGAAAACAAATGGAGTAAACATTTATTTTAAAGGACTGCAACAGGTAAGCAAGCATAAATAAAGTGTGATGCCATTATTGTTGACTGCTATAATCACCAATACATTGTGCATCCTTAATTACAGTTAATTCAAAAGAGCTGTTTATGGAGATCGACTGATCACTGCAGTTCCCTACTGATGAAGAGCAGTGTTATAAGCCGGCATACATTCAGACGCTTTTTTTTTTGCAAAGGGCTAATTTAGGCGTCTGGGCTGAAGTGGAGGAGTGTTACTGTAAAATATCGAGCATAATATATTACAGTGTGGCGGCACTCAGAACCAACCCTCTAGGTGGAGAACTGCACTACAAATTACGAGCAGAAACAAAATATGCTCTAAATTTGCAAATTTCCTTCCGTAAATGGGGCACTAAAATGACACGGACAGTGCTTGCGAATAAACAACGTCATCAGCGGCCGCAATTCGTACTCCCTGGAGTAGATCGCGAAGAGCAAATATTTCAAAAAATCTGCTGAAGAATCTTCTTTTAACATCCACGAGCACAGGCCAGGAGTATCTCTTCCGCCTCTGGCATTTTTGATTCTCTCAACATTAATATTTGATTACCGTAGGAAAGAAATATTACAACACACAGGGAACAAAAAGGAAGCATCTCTCCCAACCAAAGCTGGATCTCGGCAAAGAAGTGTCAAGAAATAACCTGCACAGCGAAACAGATGCATAGGGTGTTGTATAGCCAATTTTCTTTACCCAGATCCATGTTATCTAATGCAATATTCCCCTATTACAGTAAGACATCTCCTCTACTTGGAACAGCTGGCACATTGTGTAAGGGATCACTTTGCACATCCAAGAAAAGCCTCAAACTGTTAACACATTGATGCTGCTCAACACATCTGAAAAGCTCCAGCCCAAAGCATCCAGCAGTGCTTCATCACATCCTATGACCTTTCAACACACTCTAAAGAGCTCTAGATCTCTGCAAGGTTCAGATGCATTGACAAGCCGGTGTGTTTTATGCAGTAATAGGGTCCCAATTGTATGAAGCATTCATTGGTGGAGAGAAGAAGCCGGACTCCAGCGGCCTCGTCTTAATGTAAGATTTTGTATCTGCAGGGCTTTAGAGAAATGGAAAAAGCAAAGGACCAAAAAGCTATTGTCTGCTTTCTGCATTCAGACTCAACCAAAAGCTTTTGATCGATACAACAGTGACTTGATGTACAGTAAACACGGATCATTCTTTATTATGCGGCCTTGAAAGTGATCACACAAGTAATCCGTCTGCAATCACACAGAGCTGTTTATGGCTCTTTAAGTTTCTCCAACTTCTTTTCTCTCTCTACAATGTGGAATTGCATGGGTCCTCTTCTTGTCGGCCAGTAGAGGGCAGATGAAATCCCTAAAAGATGCAATGGTTTACCAAAGGCACTGCTTTGAGCAAAATCCTCCTTTTTTATGATTTACAGAAAGAGAGGACATTGTATCTTTAAAAAAAAAAAAAAAACTGAATATATGACTCCACAGCCACCTTTTTAAAGAATACGGTCAAAAGCTCCTGCTTAATTACAGTGTGAGAGGAGAAAAAAACAAGAATGAATCCTGAAAACATGCGGTGCACCCCACAGACGGTAATTTATACGTGCCAGTGAAAGAACACGTCACTGCTCCCCTTTACAATGTAATTACCTGATAATTATGTGCTATTTCAACATGTGACAATGCATAGATTATGTGGATGCGCCCGAATACAGCATGCTATCCGTCACATCGTCTGCGAGACGGATAAGGGTGCCATTCGATAATGGGAGGACAGGCTCTCCTGTGACAGGTGAAAAAGGTGGCATAAAGCTGTGAGGTTGTAAGACATCCATTTAAAGTGCTGTGTAGGTTACACTACACAAGTCTGTTTGTTTCTCGGGCGATCACTGCGGGCCGGCTCCACCACGCTCTGGTGCTGGATGTGACAGCGTGGCCCATGGATGGACCTGGATTAATGGCTTGTGACAGCTTCGCCAGCCAGAATATGAAGTGACATCTTGCTGCCATTGTGTAAGTGGAAACAGCTGTTATTTCAGGAGAGCTTTTCGCCTGGTTAGGGTCTCCAGCGTACGGGGGACCAGACTTCACATCCCCCACCCCTCCAAAAACATTAATATAAATAAATATGGATTCCGGTTACCTTAAGATCACCCTATGTAAATCAATCAGTAAATAATAATAATAGTAAAACATAGAAATATAAATACTACTAGAGCTACTACTACTGTACTTATTTTCATTGATGCTGTTGCATTTATACAACAGCTGATTAAATACATGTCGCATATACATATATACTAAAGTAGCATTTTTTTTATTTTTAGGAAATGAAAGACTGGCAACATTATAATTGCACCTACTGTAACTTTTGATCAGTTTATTATCAATGCTGATTTTTTTTTTTTTATGTTTTAGAACAGCATTTATTTAAAACGGAGTAAATCTTTTTCTGTTGTTGTTTTTTGTCATGTTTTTGTCATCCTTGCAAGTATTAATAATTATAAATGTTTCCTAAGCAGCAAATTAGTATATTAAAATGATTTCTGAAGGACCATGTGACACTGAAGATTGGAGGAATGATGCTGAAAATTAAGTTTTGTATCGCAAAATTAAATTATTTTTAAAAAATATATGAAAAAAGACAAAACAGGTATTTTAAATTGTAATAATATTTTCCTGTACTGCGATTTTATTTTTGATCAAATAAATTCAGCCATAGTGAGGATACTAAAAAAAAAAATATATATATATATATATTTTCCCCTGTAAAGGGGGCAGTAATATAACAAGTCAGATTCAAAGCTCAGCTGTCATGGGCATCTACTCTATGAAGGGTGGCTCTGCTGCCATTGTTTGGATGTTTCAGATAAAATTCTCTATTATACATCTTCCTACAGACATACCTCTGTGCCTCCATAGGACAAAGCTCCACAAAGCACAGGAAATGTTGCCTTATAATTGCACCCTCTCAATGTAAGTACAGTACATGTGGTTTGTGCACCGACTACTATGCCACAATTAATTGTCTTTATAAGGGATTCAGTGACTGCGAGGACAAACAGAGGCAGTGCAAAATTATACTCCAGTACAGAGGCGAGCGGTGTCTGCAATTAGATACGCCATCTTTCTTCACCATTCACGCACAAGAGCAGCTTTGATGCAAAACAATCAGAATTAGATGCTCTATTGTGATGCTTTCATGTTTTGACGGTAAACGTACATGGCAAAAAGAACAGAAAAAACAGCCTCTTGCCCAAATAAAGACAATAGGCTGTTTTGCATCTTCTTGCAATGTGTATTACAAGGGCTTTGCTTCTTTTGTATTTGGGTCATTCATGTGAGGAGAATTGAAAGCTTGTGTGAGGAGTCACAAATTCCTATTTTTAGTGAGGATGAACAACCGAGAGCAGTAATGATCACTCTCCATTCAAGCCTTTGCTTTTGTTCTCTCAAACAGCGTTCAGGGGAATGAGTGAGCTTCATCAGTGTGCTTGTTGCATTGAGAATGTACTATTGTATAAAGCAATCTGACGGTGAGAAGGAATCAGAGCTATGCAACACACACACACACACACATGCACACAAACTCATAAAACCCAAATCGTATGCACGGAAATACATGTAAACATAATGCAGCATATTTTAGGTAACGGACCGAAAATATACAAGACAAGCTCGGCGATGGGATTCGGCTCTAGTCGATGAATAATTTCTCATCAGGATTCTGAAATACTGTGTGCATCCTAGAGTTCAGTGTCCTTGCTTAGGATTCAGCAGATGGAACCAGGGGATGGAGGTTATCAGGCATCTCATCTCCCCCTGGACTGTAATTCAGTGGTGACAATGTGCTATGGACCCTAAAGGCTGGCCATCTGCTGAAGTTTTCCCTCTCCTAAGGTGAGAAAGACAGACCTCAACCTGGAAGTTCCAAAACACATGCTTAGGCACACGCTTGCATGAACACACACACGCATTTATGCACATGCATGCATTAAAAAGAGCACTGGGTTGAGTGACCTTGAAATATCAGTACTACTCACTAGCATATTATTATATTAAGAGCTGTACCGTTTTTACAATATAGTATTTTTTTTCTTTATTAGAGTTCACTATAAATTAAGCTCATAACTAAAGATTACAATGGAAACATTATAAAACCGGAAAAGCAAAGTTGGCACAAAAAGCTATTCATCAGGCCTGAGATGTCACTTATGGTGAGAGCATATATATTTTTGCTGTGTGCCAACTTTGCCCTTCCTGTTTGATAATGTTTGACTTGAGAACTGTAGTTACATAAAAGTTACATAAAACCTTTTTTTTTCACTTATGTTCAGCAAGGTTGCATTTAGAAATACAGTAAAAATGGAGTAATTTAAATATGTTTTCTATTTTCACTTATTTTAATACCTCTTTTTTTTGTATTGCAAAGCTGAATCATTACTGCAGTTTTCAGTCACACAATCTGTCCGAAATCATTCTAAAATGCTATACAGTATGTGTATATATTTATATATATACATATATATATACATGTGTGTGTGTGTTATAGTTGTGGCTATAAATAATGTGCATTTTAATATTTTCAGCCAGATTGTAATCATGATTTGTTTCAAAATTCACATGTGCTGTTGATAAAGTTTATTTTCTATTGATCCAACAACATTTCTTAAATGTTTATATTAATCTTTGAAACATGCAGGATATAACTTTTTATTTTTTTTTACTCATTAACAGATGTATCAGTCATTAAACATATAGTATTCAAAATGAGAAATCACTATCATCTGACGTTATTTCACTTTTATTAATGCTGAAGACATTATGTGACATTATTGTTTGACTTCAGCTCAGCATTCAACATGGTCATACTCTCTAAGTTAATCACTAAACTTAGAGACCTGGACATTAATCATTGAACATTGCAATTGGATTATGGACTTTCTAACCAACAGACCACAGCATGTCAGGCCACATCTGCTCCGCTACCATCACACTCAACACTGGTGTACCCCAGGGCTGTGTGCTGAGCCCCTTCCTCTTTTCCCTCTTTACCCATGACTGCAGACCTGTATATCGATCCAACTCCATCTTCAAGTTTGCAGAAGATACCACAGTGATCGGTCTCATCAACAACAACCATGAAACCATGCCTGCAGGGAGAAGGTCCAGCATCTGGCCACATGGTGCACCGACAATAATCTGCTCCTTAACACCACCAAGACAAAGAAGCTCAGAAGGGAGTGGACTTCAGAAGGGAGAGAAGAGGCTCACATGATCCGATTCACAGTAAAGGGATGGCTGTTAAGTCCATTTCATCCTTCAAGTTCCTGGGGACCCACATCTCGGATGACCTGTCATGGACCCCCAACAGCTCCAGCCTGGTCAAGAAGGCTCACCAGCGCCTCTTCTTCTTGAGAACACTAAAGAAGAACCGACTGTCCTCAGCCATCCTGGTGAACTTCTACCACTCTATAATAGAGAGCATCCTAACCAACAGTGTCACAGTGTGGTATGGGAGCTGTTCTGTTGCTGCAGCGGGTGGTGAAAACTGCCCAGCGCATCACAGGAACTCCACTTCCATTGATTGAGGACATACAGAAGAAGCACTGTTACATAGCACGCAGTATTCTTAAGGATTCCTCTCACCCCGCCCACAGACTGCTTTCTCACCTGCCTTTGGGCAGGCGCTTCAGGTTACCCCGGACTAGAACCAGCAGACTGAGGAACAGCTTTTTTCCCAGAGCTGTCTCCATGAACTTTGCCACTTACAGACTCCTTTGCTTTCTTCTTGTACATATCTTCTATAAGTGCACTTATAACTATAGCTTATAACTTATAGCAGACCTAAACTGCATTTTGCTGCCTTGTACTTCTACATGTGTAACGACAATAAAGTTTCATCTAATCTAATCTAAAAAAATGTGCTTTTGTGAGATGTGACATAATTTTAAACGAGATGACTGATCACAGTTCAATAAGAAGTTCAATGCTGATTGTGCACCATAATTGTTGTTAATAACTGGTAATTTGGTTAATAAATGAAAAGGAGCAGTTGATTTTTTAATAATGACAGAATGTTAAATGACTATAATTATTCACTTTATCTACAGATATCACAAAAACCTCTTATTTCACGAGTTCATACTTCCTCATTAATAATAGAATAAGTGTGTTTGGCGTGCTATCCGGAGAGAGGGCTGAGAGCTCGGTGGACTCCGAGCCCTTTGGCGGCTAGGGTTGAACAGAGTTCGGTGTCCGGCCCGAACCCTGTGTGCCTGTGTCCCTCCTCCCACCCCAGGAGGAAGGTGAAGTATAAAGGTGCAGGAAGGGGAGGCGGAGGGATGCAAAGAACGAGATACCAGAGAGGGGAAGTTTGCTTTTTTTAAAAGAAAACCTCTTAGCTCTGATATGGTAACCAGATAATGGGCTGATTGGGGAACGAAGTGTCAGCCGTGATTAATCATTTATACGTGCTTCTCCCGAAATTTGTTTATAAACATCATTTGATACCAATAATATTGGTCTTGAATCAAAAAGTAAATAAATGTTATCACCCACTTCCACAAATAAGAGCTGAGTCTTCAGAAAACGGTGAATCAACACCCTGCGGGATCCTTAAAACCTTCAAAAATGTAATGAAAGCTGACATTGGTCGCGCTCGGCTAAGAGTGTCAGATGACATAAACTCTGCAATGTTTGGACAAGATTAATTGCACCAATTGAGAAAATAGCAGGCCATTTGTACGAAAGAAACATTTGCCATGAAACAGATACCAATCAGGACGCCATCAGGCTCAGAACATAAAACAAGCTTCACGCCAAAGAAAGAAAGGAAAAAAGAGAAATGCCAAAGGATCAGATTTTCTGATGCTAACCTCCAGACAGAAAGACAGGAAGTCATCACTCCCTATAGTCTATTGGCAGAGAGATTTATCTCACCTATGACTCACTGTCTCCAGGTATTCCGCTTCACCTCAGACCTAATTTTGGGAGAGATTTGTCATAGTTTGAAGCTCACTTGAAATAAATGTAAAAAATAAAAAAATGGTGCGCTGTGATGTTCTCCTGTGGAGGTAGTAATACAGCAACAGACGAACAAATCTTGCCTTGTCAAGTAATAACATGACAGCATAGTCACAGGAAAATAATCTAAGCAGAAGTATAAATCACTTGTGCTAAATAACATTCAGACATACAGATTTGCCTGCAGCACGCTTGATTGATTTAAATTGATAAAGTCGCTTCCTGGTTTTTGTTCTATGCCATGATATTGCACTGTTGCATTTACGCTCTGCCTCCCTATCCTTCATTCTGGAATTGTTTTCTCTAAACTTCACTCCGAAATAATCACAGCTACACGAACTACAACGACAGCTTCGAGAAGCTTTTGTGACAAAACAAGACTCTTATGTGTTGTGTGAAGGAAATAGGAACAGCCTCCATCTCACATCACGCTAAACAGAAGCAAGCGACGATGAGAGCAGAAATGATCAATGATTTGGGGTCAACAAACGTATAAAGAACGCGACATAAAACCTACTTTAGTGGTGCACTTAAAACAACAGCTAAATATACATCAGTAGACTGCAGCTGAGTGTTGTTTCTGCTCAGTTTTTGAGGATACGCGAGGTACGCAGCCACGTTCCACTCTCTGGAAAAAAGGCAGACTAGATGTTGTTTACAAATACACACTGACAGGGTAGATAATGTTTAGTTGTTTTTTGTCACTGTTAGTGACATTTAACAGGGGAATATAATAAGTATATATCAAATTAAAAATAAAAAAGATCCAGAGATGACCATTTGGATGAATTCATGACCTTCATGGACACAGAAGAAAAAAAAACAAAAAAAAAAACAACTGGACATGCTATTTGGATTTTTCCTCCCATTACAGCTTAATATGTCAAAAGTGCAGTAAAATAACCATTCAAATCAATTGCAAAACGCCCAGACAGGATAATGGGGTGAGACTATCATAATATCGTTGATAATGAAATGAACATAATGTCAAGCCAACCACCATCATTTACCCTGGGCTTAGTAAACACAACCTTGGGGGAACATGGTTAAAATAATTAGGTGTCTGACAAACCCTGTCACTGTTACACCGTGGGATAGTTATTTTGGTTCCCGCTCAAATAAATAATGATATATCAACAACAAAAAGTTTCCTTTTAACACGCTTTGGAACATTGTTTCGCTGTTGCGTGACATGTGCACCTGAATCTTCGCCTCCTTGCGTGCGTCTGCTGTTTTCTTCTATTTTCATGCAGGATGAGACAAATAAAATCCCCAGAAATCAGGCCCCTTGAAATGGCCTGTGGCTTCATAAAACAAGTCGAGGGTGGAGGCAGGCACAACACGGGCTTCCTCCATTAATAGCAGAAAAAGACATGAGCAGAATGGCATGCATTACCAAAAAAGACAATTAAAGAGTCATGCCTGGAGAAAAAAATGGAAAAGAGTCTCTGCAACAGAGACAGGCAGTTTAAAGTGATGCGAAATTACATTTATGCCTTATCCATCAATTAATGGATAAAGAGCCATCCATTAGTCTGCCGGATCATCGAGGAAAGTCCAATGTGAAGAACAGCAATTGCTTTGGGAGATAATGTGAGCGCAACAAAAGAGAAAAATCCATGTTTCCACAGTCGCTCTGACTTGTGAGTATTTTAACCAATCAAATTCTTTCGCAAGGCAAACTGAGGTCACGAATCGACTAGATGTGACACTTCGATCAGCGTTTACTTCTAAACGCAAACCAGCGTGCCCGGTGAATTTGCTGACAATGAACAAAGCGCTTAAACTTAGAAACCCCCTCGGATGCTGAGAGGCACACACTGTAATTTTTAGTTATTAAGAATTCGCACAAGTACTGTAATTAGTGTGTGAATGACAACAGTCAACTCAGTGAGCGCTAATGCAATCACTGAGCTGTAACACAACACAAGATTTTCCTTTTTTTGTTTTGAGGGAAAACACTGCAAACATAATCTTCTGATAATATCTTATTATGTCAGTAATATATGAATAAGATCAATGAGATTTGTATGTTTTCGTTCATTAAGTGGGGCAATTATGTGTGATTAACCTCCATTAGCAAAGCACAGAAATACAGTGCGCGGATGAAAGAGCACGTATCGGGGTGTTACTTGTATTTGTGTGAAAGTTGGACAACAGTGTCCATGCATAATCTTCTAGCTGCCTTCTAGCAGTCAGTCGAGAGCCAGCTGCTTCTGAATCTGAGCTAAACCGTGTCCTGTGAGCCAGGATTTTTTTCAACGTACACAGATGTAAGTCACACCGCATTTGTGAAGCTGAAAAGGTTTGCAAGAAATATTGTACTGGTACAGACAGATAATAGCACTCATTTAATATTTATCACGCAGCAAGAAGTCTTTTCAAATAAGGTCACATTGTCTGACATTGACACGCTTGTGAGTAGGATTAGCTGTAATGAATCTGAATTGCAACAGCAGCCATACTGTACATCAGTAATTCACTATTTTTTGGATTTCTAAATACGCTGGGGTTTTTTTTACCCTTGAATTTGTAAATAAATCAGATTACTGAAATAGGCTTTACAAGAAAATACCATTTCAGTCTTTTTACTTTAAATTTCTATTGAATTTAATTCAATGTGTAATTTGTCAAGAGTGTTTGCATTGTGAAATTTACAGCACACAGTGTTCAGAGAAGGACGCTGGAAAATAGGAACAGGAATAAGATGCTTGTCGATTTCCTACTGCAGTACAAGCCACGCTTCTGCGCTGCTTACAGTACGCGCTGCTGACGCATGCAGGGTGAAATCGACGGCGTAAGGCAGCTGCGATTGAAAAAAGTTTTGATCGTTTGCTCACCCGGCATCCCGGTTCAACTGAATCCGAGTGAGAGGAGGAGGAGGAGTCTCCAAACGTGCACCGTGTCGGCACTTCAAGTGTGTTGTCAGATTCGTCGCGCTGCCTGTATATTTTATAGTGGCACGACATATTTTACAAATTCCACTTTCTAAATAATGAAAGTATAGTATGTCTACTTATGATTATAAAAAATAAATCGGGTTTTACCGATGCAGATACGATAGAAACGATGCATCGCAATACAAATGCCAATTTGCATCCGATGCACACATTTTAAACCGATGCATCGCATCGTTAACTTTTGAAGACGATGCACCGAGCGAATCGGGGAATCTTCCCATCCCTAGTTTCTATACTATTTATTTATATATATATATATATATATGTGGTTTAAGTAAATGATAAAAAATAATCAGAATGTATTGGTATGCCATCATTTGTTCAAAATATTATCACTCTCAGAAAGCCATCACTGGGGTGGTATCTTCTCAAATTTTTTATTTTTTTTTACCTATTAGGTTCAAATATGTACACCTCAAGTACTAATACAGATATGTACCTTTAGGGAACCAAAATAGAGTACAAACATGTATCTTTTGAAAAGGTACCACCCCAGTGACAGCTTTTGTACCTTATTTCTAGTATATAAAGCATACTTTTTCTCTCCCTAGACCCCACAGCATCTTATTGGTGGTTCCTGGACTCCACGTTAAAAAATCCCTAGCCAGCATCATTCACCACTTTTAGTTTCATTATTTTAAACGACCAAATCAACACGCTAATGCTTTCGCAGCACATTCTTTAGGGCCAAGCCGAATGCATTGTTTCAGTTCAGCTGGGTGATGCAATCAGATAATGTAGCAATATATCACTGACATCACAGCTATCAAAGCCATGCATTTGGCAGGTTATACTCCAATCAATCATGTCAGGATGGCTTTGTGGAAAGCCTGCTTAAGCCCAGCAAGTGTAGGTGTGCAGGAGAACATTATTAAAGGCAAGGATCAGAGCGCGCGCACGCCAAGTAACAGTCAAAACTTGGTCGCGGTACAGAACAGCTAAGGTCAGTGAACAAGCCCAGCAATTTTCTTGATAGGCTTTTAAAGCAATGCTCAATCTACCTAAACAATTCTCTGGAAACTTCTCTGATGTGAGGTAAATTGCTGTGCATCAAGGCTGTTTCAAAACGGTAGTGTCCACGGAATGATTAATAATGACCGTTTGCATGTCGATTTATAATGATGGCTTGAAATAACGCTTTGTACTAACACAACATACATTATTTTTGCTGTTGAGCTTGTTAAACTGAAGCAGCAAAGAAGATGAAGACGACAAAGAACAAAAGTGGAAACTTGGAGCAAAGAATCGGCTCCTTATTTTCAAAGACAATTTGTGGGCCGTCTTACACAACGGCACCATTAATACCTACAAATGTTGATGCCCCATGGGTCCTTCCAGTTATTTCTCAGCTCCTCTGTGTATGCAACTTTAATTAACAGATTTTTTTGCTGTTTTTTTTTTTTAACTACCGGCTTCTCTAATCGCTAGTATTGTAAGTTTGGTGTGAATTTGGCCGTCTTTATTTTGGCTGCATGCAGAGTGTGGTGCTTTAATGATGAAAGGAGAATGGCTTCAAAGAGATTAGCTCATCAGCTGATGCCAATAGACGAACAATGCGGCACCATATTTCTGTTCGGGCATTGTGTATCTGAATACAGAGCTTTCTGTAATTTGATTATACTGGACCATCCATTTCAGTCCTTTCAGTAGGAAAGACAAAGATTCGGACGGCGAAATTATAAATGTGAATATTAACAAAACCACAGAAATACACTGATTACAAAATATATGTTTCCTAATCTGTATTTTCGTTTTGTTTTACGAGTTTTTCTTACAAGATTGGCAAATTGTGTTCTTTTAAGAGCAAGTCAATAATAAAAAACACATTTGGAATAACGTTAGGTGAAAGACTCAATTTCAGAGAATAATATTCTACATATAAATGTACAGAATTAAGTATTATTATTCAAGTTCAACAGACATTTTTTTCCTCACCTTGTTTAAAAGTAAATCAAACATGCTTAATCAAAATACTTATAACAAGAGAAATATACATTTCATATTTTGTGGAATATATGAAGTTACCGGAGAACCCAACTTACTAAAGTTACTGAGATTTGACTTCAGATCATATATCCTGTGTGTATTACTATATGAAGTTTATTTTCTTACGTTTTAAAAGTAAATTTGACTTTAAAAAAGAAGTTATTTGGTGGAAAGTATGATTTGCATGATTTATGCTTTAAACATGAAAAACCTATTTGCAAAACTGCTTAAGGTATTAATAAGTCATTTCAGAAGACGTCACTTGAGTTAAGTTTATTTCTCATTTTCTCACACTGTCAAATTAAATGTTCACGCTTTAAGAATAAATCTCCATAAACAATATTTAGGGAAGTTTGTAAAAGCAAGACCACTCAAGAAAACACAGTTCAATCTGAATGTGTTCTCTGAAAACAAACCTTAAGTGAATGAATGATTGACTGAACGAATGAACATTTATATACTGTAGCACTTTATGGTTATTGTAAGCATTAATATAACTTATTCTGCATTTATATGTAACTTTTGCACTTTTGTTTTTTCACTTTTGAAATCTTTGTTTCACAAAATAACGCCTGAAGGGAATGCACTGATGGAAAAAGAAATAATTAATTAAAAAAGAAGCCCCTAACCTTATGATCACGTTGCGTTGGAGCGGCACACTGCGATGGATGAACTGCTCTGGTGGAGGTCAGCGGGGAGCAGCAGGACGTATAGTTTTTAGACACAAATGTGCATCTGGGTCCCTCATTCCACACAAGACCTCCCTGAACTCATGTCTCGGAGCTTGTTAAAAAGGCCCAGTCATGTGGTGTGTTATTTTAACGGCTGTTCCCATAGATTGGCCTCAGTGGCATCATGAAAGCCCATAACGGCAGATTCATCACTCTCATTGTTCACAGAGGGTATGATGGCCCAATACGAGCGCCTTGTAGGTGTGCGAAAGTCACTCGCAATGAAATCTGTCAACACAACGGATGTCTCGTCTCCATCCTCTGCCATATGCCTTTTATCTCCCGTAGGACTGCGCTGGCCTTTGACAGTCTTTAGAAATTACTAGCGAGTGCTGACATTTGATTTGTGCTTGCCCTGCTGTGCTCGAGCAGAACTATAACTAATCAGAGATTGATGGCATCAAAACTACAATGACACATAACGCCGAAATAAAACGAGGGTTTCTTTTATAACCTCTTTTAACTATCAGGTGGTCATAAGCATTTGACAAGAATTATGCATGAAGTTCAACCCTCAGGACAACTGCGCATCATAATTTGCAGTGACTGAACTTTATTACGAGGAACGGCATCTACAAATCTTAACTAAGTGTGTGTTTTCCTTGAAAAATGCATGAAAGGAAACTGAAATTAAAAGGACATGTCATAACCATGTATTTTATTAAGCGAGGCATTTCTATCTAAACCGAACAGATGAGGTAATACTGTATACATTCCGTCAGTATATAAAAATGCATATTGTAATAGTGTAGCCTAACTATTTTATATGCCGGATTCCATAGGGGATAGGAAAATGTGGTTTGCGTGTGCCAGAAATGAATGCATTTTCATCTGGTTGTGTGGAACTGTAAGTGATATCAAGTTTCAAATCGGAACAAATTGTCTTTTATAAGTGCAGATGCAATGTATCCATAATAATATAGCTGAGAGCCACATCTTAGAATGCTAATTTTACTGGACACGACAGAGATCGAAACGGATTTCTCTGAATGGCTGCCCTCATATCTATGCAAAAAGGTCACATTTCTAAAGCACACAGATGGAATAAGCCACTTTCACAAAGCAATTAGCAAAATTATACACAACTATTCATTTGAACCCCTTCAGAGTCACAGCAGGCCCAACTCATCTACTAGATTCATCTACTGTATACAATGTAAAACTCACCCACAAAAAAACTAGGGTAACTAGTTGCATTAAAAATTTTAAATAAATAGTATTTTTACTCATACATTTTAATTGCTTTTAACTTTAAATATTTGAGTGTGATAACTTGTACATTTATATAGATCTCAACTTAAATATAAATAAAAAGTTACATTTGTTTAATTTAAATTTTCCCCTTCTCAAACCAATTAAAGGGGTTATTGCTAAAAAAAGAACATTATTTTGTGTATTTGGTGTAATACAATGTGTTTAAAAAAGAAAAAAAAAAAAACTTTTTCTCATACTTTACATTATTGTTTCTCCTCTACTCAATTTGTGTGAAGCTCATCGTTCTAAAAAAGCGAGGTGTGCTCTGATTGGCTAGATATCCAGTGTACTGCAACTGGCCGAATGCCGCTAGCTTTTGGAAGAAATGTTATGCCCCTTTATCCTAACATGATTACTGTATGACACCAATACAATCAAACACATTACAAATAGGGTTGGGTCGATAGACAATGCCATCGTCCGTCGCCAATGGCCAATAGACATCACGATGCTGAGCTGGCATCGCGATCCTCCGCCGCAGCAACCAGCTTGCAAAAAACACACTTAATCTATGGCGGGATTGGCGGCAAATCTATGCCATTAATAAACGAGCGCACCACTGAGGCTGGCGAGCGAGGTAAATAATTTCAGCAAGAGGAAAACAGATGTACATGCGAAGAAACGGTGTCCGCGAGCTCATTTCAAACCTTTGCATGCTTGATGTGTCATACGCGTGCAATTCAAGCACTCGTGCGCGATCATCCCTGCGCTCGATCTTGCATAATAAGTGCCATGATCTTTTAATAAGAAAACTTAAAGGTTGTGAGTCAGAAGTGCCAGACTGTCCTTGCAGAGCTAGAATTGCTCTACTTTATAGTCTCTGTGCTCAGCCAGCATAGACTCCAGGTTTAGGAGTCAATCCTGTGTAAATGTGCTGAACACACTTTTTTTTTAAAGATTTTTTTGGGGCGTTTTTGCCTTTATTAGACAGGACAGATCACAACTGACAGGAAATGAAGTGGTAGGGGGACATATGAGGATGGGATCAGGAAAGGTCTGTGAGCCGGGAATCGAACTCATGACACCTGACGTGCAACAGCGCTCAATGTCGGCACACAAGGCTATCGGCGCCGACACAAATACAGCAGTTTCACTTTCAAAGTCTCCAGAACATGGCACCTGCAGCAACACTACAGTGAGAATAAAACTCTGCTTTCTTTGCATAAACATTTGGCCAGTGTTATAAAATAAACACACTCTGTGACTGAAAGTTGGGTTGTGTTTAAACGAGCCGTTTTAGGGGGGTGTGTACAAGTCTACAGTCTAAAGTCTTTACAACTTTACAACAGCTTGAAACACTCTGAAGAGAGAGGAAAACTTGAAATTACATCATATGACCCCTTTAATTTGAGCATTTGGGTTTACTGTGGTTACAAAAACTCACTTTTGGTCACCACTTTTTGACCTTTTAATTACGTCCATATCCCCATTGAACCTAAATGGCAAGTATGATATCATAGAATGGATGAATTCATTTTTTTCCTCCCGTCTCTCTCTCCTTCACAGACGTCACGTTCAAAGGCAAACCAAAATCCATGTAAGAAGTTTTGTCTCCACACAATTTCTAATCTTGACAGGTGGAGGATTCGGAAAATGGATTGAGTCTGGATTTGGAAGGGAGGTGTGTCAGGCTGTCTCATTCTATTTTTTTCCCCTCTCAGCTCTGCACCAATTTCATATTGATGAGCTCGGCAGCAACTCAAATTGCATGTCTTCTTTAAACATTTAACCAGCAAAGCGAGCGATCACACTCTTTACTGAAATCCTGCTCAAATCCAAATGCAAATCCCATTGCAATGAATAGATCACAGAAAAAGGATTTCACAAGCGCCATACAAAGAATCATCACTTTTAAGATTGCTACACACACTTTGAGTAGAGTTTGAGAATGCTTCTTTAAGTTGATTATTATATTCATATATGTATATTACTTCTTCGCAAATGGCCTCTTCAGAATGTAAGCCTTTAAACATGTTTTGGTACTTTGTGGATGAAAAGCATCGTGATCACTGTGGGAAGGCAAATGGCTTTGCTTTTCTGATGTGTACTAAAGGAAACCGTATGTTCAGACAACAATTATACCATACTCCTGCCCTATAACACCCCTGCATTGACTTATCCATGGGAGCGATGCAGAACAAATCAGTTCTCTCTCTGTAACGGCTGGTTTCAAGGAATTATTGGTGTTGTTGCTTATGGTGACTATTAATAATACTTTGTCTTCATCTGAATTTTATACTCACATTGGTCACTTTTTGGTCTTAATTAAAGAGATATAATTTTTTACACTATTTCGCTAGTTACTGTTGGTAAGATTTTTAAAAAGAAGGCACTTATGCTCACTAAGGTTGCATTCAGTTGATCAGAAATGCAGGAAAACAGCAATATTGTTAAATTATGATGCAAGTTAAATAATTTAACTTAAAATAGTTTAAATGTAAAAGTAAAACTGAATTTTCAGCATCCTTATTCACCTTTTTCGCGTCACATGATCAGCCAGAAATCATTCATAAAATATATAATTAATGTTGAATATTTACAGTTCAGTCACTTTTAGTAAATTTCGTACATCCTTCATAAAAGCATACGACACAAAACACCTGCTGACCCCAAATTATTGATATTTTATAAATACACAAGCATAAAAAGCAGTTTTTGTAATATTCATCCAATGATTTACCCATCTGCCACAACAATGAATAAATGAATAATCTTCATTTCGGTCTTTTCTTCAGCAAATATTGCTACATGCAATTAACTGTGATTAATATGATTAATTAAACCACATATTATAATAAAGTAATGAATTTGATTAAAATTTCACTGATTGACAGCCTTACAATTTGCATACCAGTGCAAGTCAGTTCAGTCACTTGCAGAGATGCTTGCATTTACAATTCTAAACTGCCTTTTTAGGGCCGTTTTGCTTTCACAATGAAAAGAGATATGAAAACCCATGTCTCTTCTGTGCCAGTCAAACCCATCCTCTTGAATGTCCTGAAAGGACAGAGCTTAAAGGAGATAATCAAGGAATACATAAAGGAATCTCTCCTGCCCCAAGCCAGCCATTGGTCCTTTTTACAAATTTATCAGCAGCCTTCAGAGGGACTTAGCATTTTATGCTTTCAAGAGACCAAATGAATGAGGGAGAGAGATGTTTTACCAATATATTTAATACATTTTATTTGGTTTTATTTTATTTAAAATGTTATTATTATTATTTATTTTTATTTTTATTTTTTAAATTTTTTATTTATTTTATTTGATAATTTTTTGATGTCCAAAGCATATTTACTTAAAAAAAGAAAATGTTTCCAGTGTCTTGTCCCTTGTTTGTTAACTGTGCAACACTGTAAGCCATAACCATCTAACAAGTCTATAAACAGCAATATATTCGGGAGCGTTATAGCGCTCCGGATGAAACCTCACGTTATACACCCACACTATGGAATATGAGCTTTGGGAAGTTCAGGCCCAGAGAACTGCATTTATTGACAGACAGGTAACCGCTCCAATGGGCCATTTCTAGACAATTAAGAGTCACCTTTTGTGTTTTATTTTTATTGGAGAAAGAAAGCAAGGGAATCTGACCCAGAGCGATCATGAATAATTTTGGCGCGTAAATCATGTCCTTACATGAAATTAGGACATCGTTAAAGAAAAGGAGGGGTCGAAGCGCCGCATTTCTGCAGCTGGAAGCCTAGAAATACCCACGTGTATTAGAAGAGGCAGCAATCGCACTCCTAATGTATTTAAGCGCAATCCACTCGAGATGGGCTAAATGCCACGCTTGATGCTATATCTTAACTTAATGCTTTGTCAATATTTATTCGCCGGCGTGACGATCGTGAGGTTCTGTAGCCGCGTGTGGTCTTCAGCCTCCTTTAAGGATCGGCTCTCCTGTGGCACATATGTCAATTTGTCTGGTGATTTATGATGTTGACTAACTGAGCTGGTATCACCTAACTCATTCGGAGAGAGGCCGTACAGGATACTTGGCAGGCATCCACTTTGTAATGGGAAAAGCAGTAGGCAAGCATAACCCTCATGAGGCAGCCAGGAAAGATGAGAAAATAAGTGGGTCAAGCACTAGGCACAAGGGCACGAGGATGGAACAGGACCTGTGAAATCAATGCCGCTTTCTTCAAGAGTCGCTTTTGTGGGATATCGAACACTGCAAAATGTGTAGCAGAGTGGCGGCTGACAGCCACGAGGTGATATCCTTTTATATTTAGCTTTGATTATTTCATCCTCTAGTGATGGCAGTCATTTAAACACATAACAGTCGACAAGGTTCATATTGTCTCCCCTGCCTCGCTATTCTTCTCCGGCCTCGGAGCGTGCCGAGTAATCAAGGATTCTCGCTGTGTGTAGACTTTGGGCACAAAGCTGCGAGCAAGGAGTATCCTGTGATATCCCATGCACTTTTACACCGCATTCCCACTTTGTTTAATGACGCTACAGCAAACGAACATTTGCGGCTTTAATTGGAAAACATTTCCCGAGATGAAATCCGCCTACCTGAGGAACCCAGCAACCCGGCTCACCTCGCTGACAAGATGTCACTGTTTCAAACAGACTTGAAATCATTTATTTATTGAATTCTGGCCGTGGGCATGTTGCCACTGCTACTCTCCACCCTAAATGTACTCGCAGCAGCGCTTTAAACATTTCACCGCTTACTACAGGTGTGTTTTCCCAAAGATAAGCCGTTTTGCTTTAGGTTAACTGAGTTATCTGCCTTACATTGCTGTGTTAGGTTTATCTGGAGTTAGCACTTCCTTTGTTGCCTTGAGGTCTCCCACAGGCAAGAGAGAGGACGCCTGGCTCATCAACTGTTTTCTCATTACGCTTCTTTTTAGTAACAATGCAACACAATAAAGGCTCAGGCAAATTATGGAGCCTAATGAACTTCCTATGAATCCATGGAATGGAACAGAGGCATTTTAAAGACAGGCTCAGAGGGAATGGGATATTTTTCCAGATCAGTGTGATGTTTTCTAGACGGACTAGGTTTGAGGCATTTCTGATGCAACCAACAACACCAAAGGGAATTCGCTTTGGATTAATTATTTGTGTCAAACGTTCAAATATATTGATGCCATGGGCTCCACACAGGATGGCCTCTTTGGTAGGGAACCCCTTGCTAAAATATGGAAGCAAGTTGGGGTAGAATAGATTTTTACAGTAAAAAACTTTTAAGGTCATTGCCGTCATTTTAAGTCCACAATTTCCGTCTGAAATTTT
The DNA here is from genome assembly GCA_032361165.1 of Enteromius paludinosus. Taxonomy (NCBI): domain Eukaryota; kingdom Metazoa; phylum Chordata; class Actinopteri; order Cypriniformes; family Cyprinidae; genus Enteromius; species Enteromius paludinosus. The sequence goes on along the minus strand of JAUMHQ010000019.1, from coordinate 5,205,989 downwards.
TCACTCGTTAAAAATAAAATACGACCTCACGTTGTGTTTATCATGTTTACACACTGATTTTTTGATTTTTTAATTCACATGGATTGTTTTACAAATGATTTTTCTACGTTTCTGGGTCTGGGATCATTTCAGTTGTGTTGGTGTCTATGGAGGGACAGATGGCTCTTGGGTTTGGAACAACATGAGGGTAAGTAATTAGTGACAAAATGTTTATTTTTGGGTGAACTAACCCTTTAGTTCTCACCAAGGTTGAGCAAAACATGCTCAATGTTATCAAATCAATGTGAAAATAGTTGGAAAACACATTGGAAACTCTTTTTTTTTTCAGGGTACTTGGTGAATATATCTATTTGATACAGAAATCATTTGTTATTTCTACATAATAATTTGTACTTATTTATATTTTTCCTCCCCCAAGCACTGAAGTTTGTAAGTTACAGAAAACACCACAATCTGTGCCATGATTGTTAAGTGAATTTGCCCCTATTTGTTTGATGGCCAATTCTACAACTATCATGCATGATCTTCTCAATCCTCAATATGTGTTTATGGTATTGCTATATATACAAACACATTATCAAATGGAATAGTAGCTAAGATATGACAGAAAGGCTGGAAAAAGTATGTATAAGTAGTCAAATGTCCATGAATGTAATGATGTATTCAGTTGAAGAAATCATTGCAATCATAGCTTTATTATTGTGTGTGAAATTAGACTAGAGACACCGCTTTTGCAAGGGCATATGGGATGTAGCACAGCTAGGGGTCTGTCATTAATGTAAAGATATGAGATGAAAGCATACAACAAACGAAAGAAAATGGAAGAGCCAATGAAAAGATTCAGAAATCTAATTTCTACATACAGTATGTACGGTTAACCAAGTGAGAGCAATACAGAGCAACTGAAGGACATTTCGCAAATGCTGTTTCTGTAGAGGAAGAAGGAAAAAAAGTGCTAGAAGGAGACGGTTTCCAAGCCCTCTTGCATGATTTTAGTAAATGGTTTAATTTGATATAAATCATCGTCGAGCTAGATGGGGGAATATCTCATTTACAAATTGTGTCCTCGTTTGTTAGTGGCACGGCACCTCAATTACCCGCCAAGCAGCTTTTTATTTATTCATGCGCACAAAGTCATGTATTCATGAGGATTAAGCAGAGACTCTCACAGAGACTGGCAGCAACAGACAGCATATTTTAACAGAAGGGGAAAATCTGACACAGATTAAACCGTAAGTAGATGGGGGAGAATGGAGGACCCGTGGCTTTGTGCATTCATAGGTCAGTGCTTGGTCAGTTTCCCAAACAGCCCCATTCTGAGAAATCATCCTCAGTATGGAAAGACTTAAGGCATAAACTTCAAAGAACAGTCTATGCAAAAACGAAAATTCGGACATCATTTACTCATCCACTTGTCGCCCTAGACTGCTTTCCTCTTTTGTTCCCTAGACCGCTTTCTTTCTTCTGTGAAGCCCCCAATGAGATTTTGTTTTATATCCCTAACTCTCTTCTAAATTAAAAATACAAGTGAACAGAGTGTTTCAAAATGACAATGACAGTGATTCCCAACTTTTATGACTTGAAGGCCATTCCACTGACCAACACAATATTCAAAAAGGTTAGTATTTTCATTATTTTCACTGGAATTATGACAAAGCTGTTTGTTTTATTGAACATTGACATATTAAATGAATTAGCCATGATTCCAGATGTTTGATGAACTGTATGTTCTTATAACTGTTCTTATGGTAACTAGGAATTCACAAGCTCCAGCCTGGATCCAGAACACTAATCAAGAGATGATGCCAACCCCACAGAGGAC